>BQNB010105659.1:0-23555 GCA_026074375.1 Tanacetum coccineum
TGCTTATTTTGAATCATTATATAATAATTATGTCACTGAAGTTGAGAAAGTCAACACGGTCAATCGCAAAATGAAAGAAATGAATGCCGATTTGACCACTGAGCTTGCTAGATATAAAGGTAAAGAAAAAAGTTTTGAAATCAATAAGGCAAAATTTCATGAACTTAAAACCGGTTATAGAAAGTTTGTTTATCAAGAACTATGTCTTACTAAAAAGATAAATGCTCTTTACTTAAGTTCTGATAAACAAATAACGGCTTTAAATGAGGAAATTTCAAATCTAAATAACCAGCTTTCAAAAGAAAAATCAATTGTTTCTCTTTTTCAAGAAGAAAATAAAAAGTTGAAAAGTGATTTCAAAACACGCGAAGACGAGTTTCTTGATAAACAAATTCAATATGAGAAAAAGACAAAGGAATTAGATAACATTTTGGTTAAAACGGGTCAGTCGATTCAAACGATGCATATGCTTTCACCTAAGCCAGACTCGTTTTACCACACTGAATAGAAAATGGCTCTAGGTTATCAAAATCCCTTTTATCTCAAGCAAGCTCAGCAGAAACAACAAAGTTTGTATAATGGCAGAGTATTATTAAAAAAGCATGATCCTCCTGCTGTGTATGATTCGGAGGAACCACTACAACTTGCTCAAGAGAGTTGTTTAAAGATGAAACAACTTAACAAAGAAATAAAACCGGGAAGATATGCAAAAATTAATAAACTTTTTGAGGTTTTGTGTCTCAAAAGGCCAAGTTACAAGAAGAGGTGTATTTTTCAAATATTTCCAAAATCGCCAGTGGTTCAAACATATTTCCAAATCATTTTTAATGCATGATGATGAATTTTCAGATGATACTCCAAGTGTTGCCTGAAAATTTCTAAATGAGGTAAAAAACACCATTGTGACTCTTCAAAGTGTCATTAAACATAGACTGAATGCAGACATAAACAAATGGTCATCTCCTGCTTATCAAGAATTTCATAAGATAATTAAGAATGAAATTGCTCCTATCGTTAACCAAGTTGACGCTAGGGTGCAAAATTTCGAAACTCATTTTATGAAAGAGGCAACCAAATTTGTTCAAGACTTCAAATCTCTTGTAAAAGAGGCTGGCGAATTTCTTGATAAGATTTCAGTTTTGGAAAAAGAAAACGAGCGTCTCTTGAGAGCAGTTGTTAGTCAGCATATTATGTCTATTGTGCAAAGTCCTTCTGTTGTCGAAACATCCAAACTCCAAACTGAGCTTGAACGTACGAAAGAAATGTTTAAAAATTGTATCATTAAAAAGGAAAATGAATATGCTAAAATTTGGAATGATTGGTACCAAAAATGTGAAGAATGCAAAATTCCATACGATAAAGCTTATAATAACATGCAACATCAAATCGAACGGTTACAAGCTTAGTTGGGAGATCCCAAGAGTAAGAATAGTAATACTCTGCATCAAATACCCTTGATCCTTTGTCTCAGAAACTTGATGATGAGAATGTGTCCTTAGAGTATCAGGTTTTGAATTATGCAATAGAAAATGAACATCTTAAGACTATTTACAAGGACCTTTTTAACTCTATCAAAGTAACACGGGCTTAAACCAAAATCATAACTGACTCTTTGCAAGAAAAATTAAATGATACGATTTATAAAAACGCCACGTTAAGAGCCCAGTTACATACCAAGTTTTCTGAACAATAAAATAAAGTGATAGGTACGAGTGTGAATAATAAGTTTACAAAACCATCTATCTTAGGAAAACCACCATCAACCTCAGGAACAAAACTTTATTCTATCCCTCTATTTCCAAAAACTTTGTCAAAACCCATACCATTTTCACCTCGTTACCCAACAAGTCAAGAAATCATATTGTGCAAAACGACAAAAGTGATTGCCCCTGGAAATAGGTTAAACTAATCCTTTTAAGAATTATAGGGTAGATAATTTTGTGCCTAACAAACATGTAAAAGCAAGCGTTAGGACAAAACCAATCACTATTTCACAACCTCATGTCATCACTAAGAAAGATGTGAATTCCAACACAAATGGTTTACCTTCTACAGGAGTAGAAAGCACTGCTAAGACCAGAAGACCACAACCTAGGAGTAATCCAAATAATGACAGTATCCCCTCTGCGTCTAAGAGTATTTGCCTCTCGAATAATCTTGAGAAAGTAGAAGAACACCATAAGAATTTACAGTTTTCTAAAACTCCAAACCATAGGTCATCAGAAGGTAATAACGTTAAGCTTGCTATTCGGAATGAAAAATATGAAGTTGTTTGTGCTACTTGTAAGCAATGTTTGATTACTGCCAATCATGATGAATGTGTGTTTAAGTAGGTGAATGACATGAATTCTCGAAAGAAAAACCAAAATGCTAAAGTTTTAAACACTGCAAATCAAAAGAAACATAAGGCAATTGTAAACAAATCTAAGAAGTTAGGTTCTGAAGAAAGACTTGCTTCACCTAGGCCTAGCAAACCTAGAACTTGCCTTAGGTGGTTACCAACTGAAAGAATTTTTGACCTTTGTGGAAAAATAACTGCATCTAGTTTCACCGAGAGTGAGTCTGACACATCTGTGTATGATAATGAAAGGGCTTCTAACCCCCAAGAACCTACAAGCAAAGGGTTTCCAAATTCTACTTCTTTTCTTGGCAGGTTTACGATCTATCCGCTTGCTGTTCTCTAATGTGTCTAGGAATGGCTTATGTACATTTTAGTGCATAACCCGAGCTTCAAATAAAAGGGATGTGTATGCTTCAGTGCGCTTTACCTTTAAAAGAAGAGAAATCTTCTTGTTTTAAAAACAGTTGAACATAATTTTTCAAGAATTTTTCAAAAGGATTTTTAAAATCTTTTAAAATTCTGTGTTCAACACTCCCTTCTCATGACACTTTCAAAAGTTGAATCATTTTTTTATAAGTGGATCAATTTTTGAGGGGGGGTCTTTCAAACTAAGTTCTAATGCTTTTAGACACATTCTCTCTCATCTACTTTGTGTGTCTAAAACATTTCACAACTGTATATATTTATCAGAAAAGCAAAATACAAAATTATAAAACCTATAAAAGCATAATACAAAATCGAAAAAATTTCAAAAATACCAAAAATAATCTTCTACGACATGTCTCTCGTCAATCGATAATATTTACGCACCTAGAAATGTTGATTAATATTAACACGGGTGTATAAATGAAGTTCGAGCGAGAGTTTCTAAAAGTTTTCAAAACATGTCTCTTCAAATTTTCTCTATGACTTCTAAGCAAATGTCAACTTAGGACTCAGACGTCAAAGAAAGGAAAATATTCATCTATGCACATTTATCCTAAACAATGGGATCTTCATATCTTCTCGGTCTTGAGCAAAGTCATATAAACATTCAAAGTTTTGAATACTCAAGAGAAGTACTAAGGAAAATAATGTTCAATCAAATATATCTCACATATTTTCTTGTTGAGCATAATTTTTCAAGATATTTTCAAAAGAAATATTCAAAATCTTTTAAAAATTGTGTGCTCAACAAACTCCCGCTCCAAATTTTCACTCTAATCTATTTTTGAGGGGGAGCGTAAATTTCATAAAGATTAAAAATTATCTATTAAGTGGTTCATTTGGCATGCTACATTGTTTTCCTCATGCTCGTTCTTTCTTCAAGTGGATCAACGTACATTAACTTGTATTTTAATTCACTTATCTAATAAAAAATTGTCAACACATATGCAATTTTTGAGGGGGAGAATAGTGATTAAAATGTGATCAATACGGCTTAATAACGGATAAGATCTTTTGTAAATAAGTGCGTTCCCGTCCTCGCATGGGCAAAACTCTTTAAAATTATGATGCGTATGTGTAGGGGAAGCTTTTTGGTGATATTGAAAACTCTTAATGCGTAATAAATGTTTTCTCGAACACGTTGATTGCTTTTTAATGGTTTTATGGCTACTATGAAAATACCAAAGACCGACCAATTTGTGTTATTAGCGGAGATATAAGGCGGTTAAAGTTAGGTATTTTGTTCTATGATCCAGTCAGAACCGGATGGATCTACCCAAGGACACTCCATTAGATATAATAGAAGTCCTTATGTATGATTGAAAAAAAGAGCAAAGAGAGATTGGGAAGAATGTTATCCAAGGCATGAGTTATCACCAGAACAAACCCAACATGGTGATAAAAAGGACGCGTTGGAATAACATTGAAGGGGTTGAAGAATGAAAAAGAATTGTAAGGATAAAGGGTGTAGAGAAAGAAGCCCTCCATACAACCTTAGGCAGAAACTGGGTCAATGCATAATCTATCGGTAATCACAAAGATGATTATGGTATTGAAGACAAGTCATCATGGACCCAGTGATACAATACAAAACCCATCCCAGCTACTCAGGCTTCTCTCAAAATAAGTTTGTTTCATTTATCATGGATATCAACACTCTTCTATCGGCTTTCTCATTCTGATTATTGATATTGAAAAGGTGGCAGTCCGCTCCAGCCTCAGATCACCAAATAATAAAAGTGCACTTATAGAGTCTAGAGCCAACAAGATCGATCAAAAATCTCAATAGGACACAAATTTCAATATACAATTGTTGTTCATCATCAAGAACACAACTTGTACAAGAGTCCTACAAATTATCCTTGTGATAATTGCCAGAACATCAGAGTGATACTCTTTAGTATTCACAGTGACGATGAAAATCCTTCTAGAGTCTACATCAAACAGCTCTGTGGTAGGTGACTTGCGAGATTCTAAATGAATCAAGCTTGTGTCAACTTGATATCGATTTTGGTCCAGTAAATGAATTGACGACTCAATCAGTCAGAAGGTAACTAACTGATTCACTCTTATCGTGCTGTCTGCTTTAAGACGTTCTGATAACGAGAACAAGCAAGTACGGTGAATCTAATGCACATGCGTTAGAGGATCTAACACTTTGAGTTGGAAACCCTATCAAGGAGATTCTTCTAAATTGAATCTACCTGACCACATGTACAGTATTTTATACTGTAAAACAGTCCTCGCAGAACCGAAGGTTAATGTAACCAAACTATGACGAATAACAAAGCCATATTCGTTCATATCTGCTGTTTATCACTAACATCAAATTTCAGGTATAGTTAACGGCGTTGCAACCTCATTCCAGCTGAGTCATATTCACTACCACATGCTCATGATCAATCGACAAAGATAAATACATGATAAAAGCTCAAGTACATGTGACAAAGTCTTCCGCAAGCTCTGATATACAAAAACTTCCTCAAAGAACATCAATAATAATGTTGCAAGCAGATCAAGTAAAAGAACAATGTTGAGGGAGATTGTTAGCAAGCTTTCAAGATAATAAGCATGTGGGTAAAGACACAAGATCGCAAGATGGCAAAAGATTCCTGGATAAAGATTTAAAGATCTCAGAGTATTAGATTAATTAAAGGCTAAAGACCAAGATATCAAGATTAAGACAAATATATCAAGTCAAAGATCAAGATCCAAGATCACAAGCATGCAAAAGGAACTTTACACAAGGCTCCAAGATTCAAGACGTCACATGAAGTGAAGCCATAAGTGCAATGACCACTCCTTAGGGGGAGATTGTTAGCCTTGTTTTTAGTAAAGTGATGGTCATTATTTATTCCTGAGCCTTGTATAAGAAAACATAGTTTACGGGAATGATATTAAGCTAATTGGGCCAAGGTGTCGGGCTAAAGGTCATTAGTTTGGCCCAAGAAAGCCTACACGATCCAAACAAGGATACATCTTCCTTGTACTATAAATACTACCCTCCTAGCATGTTAGGAGGGTGTTGGTTACTCATTTTTTTCACATAGTAATCTTCCATTTTCTTTCTTTTACTCTCTCTCTCTAAACTCCTCTTTCTCTCTGTTTATCAGTAGAATCTATAACCAACAAGGGTACTTGATTTCTTGTCTAGTTAGAAGTCAATCTAGATAGGAACATAATATGCCAATGATTGAGCTCCAGCACAACAATGTTAGCGAACACATTCCTATTATGCAATGTTTTAAAACTCGGTTCGACCCAGATTGAACCGCAAGGTTTTAGTTGACCCGGGTCGAGCCGGTGAACCAGAAGAGATCTAGTTTTACTTTTTATATCTCTTTAACGAAACAAAACTATAATGGTTCCTTTTCTTCGTCTTTGTTTTTGCCTATACTTGAGGAACACCCACACAGTTTCAACTGAAAAGTCACCTTTATATAAAGGTTTATAAAGCCATATGTGTTATGGCAATGGTTATTACGAAAATAACTTTGGTAAAGGAAGGTTACATGTCTAAAACATACAATGTTGTCAAACATGTGTCATGATTTGATCTTATATGCATGATGTACTAATGTACATACACCCTTACAAACTTTCTTATAGATAAGGGAACTGCGATATGCAAAAATCATATACTAAGACTGAGGCTTTTGAAAATAAGAAATTAAAAATCATTTCGTATCTATGAGTCGGTGTGTTTGATATTGGATATTGGAGGCTTTATTCTTGTTTCATATTAGTTTTTGTAGGTTCTATACGTGTTTGGTAACATGATTTAAATAAGGTTTTTTATGTGTACAAAACCGGTTTGACCCGGAGAAGATAAAAACGTGGCTGCTTCAGAAAAGTTTACGGCGTATACACAACAAGGTTTCTATGCAATAACTAATTTCCAAGATGAAGAAGCTGTAACACCTCTAAAATTCCAACAAGCAGCGAAACACCACTTGGGGTCAACATCCATAGTTGCATACACACAAGTTTAAGAAAACAACCTCAAAAGAGTCAGACGTTTGATAAAATGTCACATTCGATTTAAATAAATCAGAGTAAATCCAGGTCCCAAATATTTTCTTTTTCACCAAGTTGAAAGAGTTCAAACATAATTCGATGTATATTTTAAAGATAAATGATTATCGAATGTGAAGAAAACCGAGTCCTTTAAGTTTTGATATCCACGCGACTCAAATGCTCCCAATGCTCAGCTAGCAATATAATAACCTGAGAAAATACATGCAAAAACGTCAACAATAATGTTGGTGAATTCATAGGTTTAAGTAAAAGCAGTATTGAAATAGTTCAAGAAATATTTCTGTAAGAAAAGTAGCGTTACAACATTTAGAAGAATTGTTATCGAAATCCAAGTAATGTTTCAATAGTGGACCACAAGGTTTAAGATCAGCCAGCGACAGTATTTCAAAGTATAATTTAACAGAATACATTGGAACGAATACAATGTATAGATCTTGATTGCATTGAGCTCATGACACCGAAACCTTGACGTTAACACATATCATATGCATTCTTGTTTGCCCCTGAAGTAGGTATTATTGCCTTATACCTAAATTCTAAATACAAATTGTCCGTTGACTGGGTGCTCGAAAGGATTCGATTCATACCCCCGGACAGGGCTGTCAAACCCAATAGATCTATTTACTTGTACTAGCGCTCACCCATTATAGGCAATTAACAGTTCATGATGTGGGGTCTTTTGGCAATAACTACTCATGCAATTGATCTCATATTTGGGTTCAGCATACCATAAAGTTTCTTGTGTCCAGTTTATAAAACAAGCATGTATCAAACATGTATTAGAAATCATGTGGTAGATAAGCAAAAGCTTTAGTAAAAACATTCATGTAACGCTTATGTAGTAGTAACCGATAAGTTATTCGGTAAAACAAACATGTATCAAACATGTATTAGAAATCATGTGGTAGATAAGCAAAAGCTTTAGTAAAAACATTCATGTAACGCTTATGTAGTAGTAACCGATAAGTTATTCGGTAAAACAAGCATGTATTCTCACCCCAAAAATAGTTTAAGAAAACCATTAAAAATGAAAAGGTGGGGCTATGAACTCACCTTGATGTTGCAGAGAAACTAGCAGAAATGCAAATAATAATCACAGCACAACGGAGAATGGAACAGCTCGACCAAGAAGATGCAGCTTAATTTAACGGCTATAGCCGAATGATCAAATAAGAAGTCAGCACGATAATCCATAAATGGCGATCACGATCCTATAATGAGAGTCGCTCGATTACTATACCGAAAAGTATTTTCGATCGATGCTTACCTGGCGTATCAACATAATCATATATATAGTATAAAATATGAATATATAAATATATATATATATATATATAAACTACATTTTGATGAGAAATCCACTTGCTCCTTAGGATCCTAAAAACCCCCACAGTATTAGGTTACGCTCGTATCCTTTATTTATAATCTTTAACATGACTATAATCCGAAACTTTCTATTTTAAGAAACTTTTTATTTTTTGGAAATCACTATTTATACAGTCTCGTTATTAAAATATAATTGTGAAAATATTTATTATCCTCGTCGAACTTTCGACATTCTAGTGATTATTAAATTACCCATAATCGGATTATAATCCCATACGTTTACAAAAAGTTACTATTTGAAATGTACTCATTTATAATAGTTATTAGTCTAAAATTGTTATACTCGCATACAAAAACGTTGCCATTTTAAAAAACTACCGACAAGTTTATATTGACCCGTTGACTTTTCAAATGTCAACGTTTGACTTTATTTGACAATTGACTAAATGTTAATAAGTTACTAAATCTGACCCGCTCCGAAATGACCCGTTATAGTCAATTTTCATGCTTCGACAAAGGAAGATAATTTTATAGCGAAACTATATTCCGGGACAACTTTTATTTTTACCGAGACCTGACTCTCGACAAGAAAATGATCAAAATGCCATTTTTCAATTCTGCTGAACTTGTATTTTTAATACAAACGCAGCAGTTTGACCAACGGTTTTTGACCCGATAATATCGACGTTTCATTTACTTTGAACCAAAAAGAGATTTCTATAGAAAACGTCATTCCGGACAAACTTTTGTGTTCCCTGGAGAGACTGAAATGGCTCGAAAGTGCCCAAACGGCCGTGAAAATCGATCAGAATGTAAATAAAGCTCAAAATATGCTGATGCTTTTTCTTAGTTTTCAAATCTTATTTACCGTCCGTGAACTTCTTCGCATATTAGGTAGTTAGAAGCTCTACCTTATATCAAAACGATCGTCTCGGAAAGCTTTATCATATTTTTCAATCAAAAATCAAAAATTTACAAATTTTCGAACCTCGAAATACGTGCTGAAGTTTTCTGTTCGTTTTTTTATACTTTCAAATGCGCCAAAACTACTTTGACCAAAAAACACAATCACAATACTCCAAAATGGTCTAATAAACATTACTACTTCACATCAGAAAGAAAGATTCACTTCGCTCAATCAACCCACATCATAACTAATCTAGTTTGACGAAGTTAATCGGATTATCATCACATATATATTATAATCTATAGAAACGCGAAAACAAACACAACAATAGTACACGAATACTTACTACAACGCTATTATAAAGCAAACTTGAGACATCGTTTCGTTCCCTTTTTTTGCCTTTGCCGAACTCGAACCGAACCAAAATACCAAAACCAATAAACTTTAAACACGAATTCACTGTTACAAGGTTATTTATATCAATTACAGTGTTATTCAACCCATTTTCGACAAACCCAACCAATTAAAACTAAAAAATACCCATTGCATGTGGAATATTTTTGGTGGAAAACGTAGGAAACGACGAGGGGATTCGGAAATATAGATGATTCGGTATAAACTTTGCATGCGATTTTTTCCGTCGACGACGGCGATGGTGGTTTTTCCGTGACCGAAAAAGTTTTCCGGTGAAAGGGAGGAGAGAAATGAGGAGGTGTGTGTGTGTACTAATTATTGTAGAATGAATGAAAATGTGTATAAATTTTATATCAGATAAAAAAAATTAAAAAAAAGGCAAGTTTACAATAGTATAGGTTAAGATTGAGATATTTCCCAGGGACCAAACGTGTAATTGTTGAGAAACTTTATAAAAAATTGGTTTTTCGGACTCAATTGAGCGCTTAAACGGATGATTCAAGAATACAAAACTTGCGCCAAGGTTTTCCAAATCATTTTTTCTGATAAAAATGAGTATTTACTTAAAGTGAGATCACATCACACAGTGAAATGTACAATTGAATTGTAATTAACAATGATATAACCAAATCGACATTCATTCATCACAAATTCGATTTTAAACATGACATAATACCACCATTCCATATATAACTTGGAAAAAAAAATACATGATTGGTTCTTGATACAAAATGATCATAATGTTAGGTTACAACAAAAGAAAACATAATAACCCTAAGCCTTACTAGCCGGGATTTACCCCGTAATACTTAGTAGGCTAAATACAAAACGACTAGCCATAACAAAGTCTAATCTAAGAACTGCTACCAGCCTCCTCTGGCAGCTCCGGCTGTGCAGGACCCCCAGCGAGTCCCTGCTGTCCCTGTAAGGCAGTAACCTGCCCTTGTAATGTCATCACCTGTCCCTGTAAGGCTGTCACCTGCCCCTGTAGTGTGGTGACCAATCCCTGAAGTGGAATCGTCTCTCTCTGTAGTGTCTGCATAGCAGTCAAGGTCTGAATAAGCTGCTGCTGTCGAGTGCGATCAGAAGCTCTCAACTCTCTCATCTCCTCATGCCTCTTGCGGTCTGTCTTTAACAAATCAAAAATCGCTCTCTGTCTCCTGTGGTCCGCTGACTGTAACTCTGTGATCTCTGACATCTGTGCATGAACTGTGGTCGTAAGATATAACCCCTCCATAGCAAGATCGCTTCGCAATCATCGCTCGTCCCCACGCCTCTCTCTTGCACTCGCATCTCACCTCGATCTCCATGAGCTGTCGTGTATTTGCATGAGTACGCCTATCTCGAAACAACATATTGACCCGACCGGCCAATAACTGCCTCTGTCCCTGCTCATCATCTAGCCTGGTGTAGATCTCATCTGTATCTCGTCTAACCATAGACTCAAACTCTCTCATGTGTGCACCCAACTCTATTATAGTACGGTAATAACTGGAGCCCTGTAAAGTCTCAACAATCTCATCCCATGAATCTGTAATCCCATATCCAACGTACCTCTCAGGGTCACAGCTATCCTGCCTATCCCATAGTTGGCAACAAAGCCGTATCTGCCTTAAGAACCTCCAGTGGTCTAGCAGCCAGCAGCGGCGAGCATCTCTCCGACCTCATACCCGGGACTATGCAGACCAAGACCCCCATCCGCGGTGGTAGGTCAACCTCAGGTCTGTCCTCTCTATGTATGGTGGGAATGAAATAGGAGCTGATGTGGCAGGGGTAGTGGTTGCCAATCTGGTCTGGTAGGGGAAGTATGAAGGGTGGTTGTAATGGTATTGAATGGAAGTAGCTGCAGCCTCCGCACTCATCCGAATGTAGCAGCTCGATAGCCCAAGATTGAAAAGGACTATAGGAGGTGGTGTTGTCAATACCGATAGGGTGGTGATAGTGGGAAAGAGGATCTGGGTGTGTGATAAGTGGGAAAGGGTATCTGTGGTGGTAGAAAGTGGGAAAGGGATCTGGGTTGTGATGAAGACCATGAGATAGTGAGTGATGCTGGTGGGGAAGATATAGCAATTAATCCTGGCAAACCACAGAAATCAGAACCATGCTGGTACCGGTAATGGCTCTGGAATAGTAATCTGGGGTTAATGCGCCTACAGTCATACGTATGCAGGGTGGGGTGTGGTGTGCTGCAGACCATCGGTCTTCAAATGGCTGGGGGAGGGAGTCACTCCGCAGACGGGGCAGTAGCTGGTAAAGCAACAACTACCGGGTAGGCAGGAGCTAGGTGCTCCTCCTCCGCCTCCTCGTCAATCTCGACATCCATATCGTCATCCTCATCCTCCTCATCAGCCTCGATATCCATATCGTCATCCTCATCCTCCTCGATGTCCAACCATTCGTCTCCATCCATCCCCCCACCATCCAGCGATAGTCAATAGGATCCTCCTCAGGGTCCTCATCGCCATCCTCCTCCGGATCTGCCTCAGGATCAGTCTCTGGAACATAATCCGGTGAGGGTGCAATAGGTGAGGCGTCCTCTGCATACGGCTGGTCCTCAGCAATGATCTCGTCATCATCATGCTCTGGTCCTGGAACATAATCAGGTGAGGGTGGTGCCTGCTCAGGCTCCTCTGGGCCAGGCACATAATCGGGAGAGGGTGGTGCCTGAAGAGCGGCCTCTGCGTACGGGTCCTCTAGCATGTAAGGTGGCTCTGGGAACTCATGGTCATCGGCTCTAGGTGAACCTATATCCGATAAGTCCTCATATGGACTGGAGATCTCTGTGTGTGTAACCCCTGATTCATCCGAATCCGACATGACTGAATCTGAAAATTCAAAATAGCTTATATTAGTATTTAATATAAGACTCTTATAGTAATATACATTTATAATTATAACATGTATATCAATTAGGAATGCATCTAGTTCTACTAATGCAACAAATAGCGTATGCATGAATGTATGCACATATGTATGTCCCGTATACAACCCCGTTGTATAAATTCGTTGTTTGAAAATGGTTATAGTCCAGCAAAAACATTTGACCTGGTTCACTATAACCTTGGCTCTTGATACCAATCTGTAACACCCCCAAATTGGGTCGCAGCGGAATAAGGGTCCGGGGCGTGTTACTTCAAGATCAACAGCACAAGATATATAAGAACGACACAAAAAGTCGTTTAAAATGATACATTGGATTTAATTGAAAGACTTAATACAAAAGCATATAGCTTTCTGTCCCCATTGTTTGAAAACAAATTATTTAAAAAAAACAAAAGTTGTCAATACAATTCCGCCAAAATATGTCAACCTAAATCTTTAAACGTGCAATCCAAACATAACCCCAATACATCTTTGGCATCCCATGCCTATTGATCTCCTGAAAACATGCTTAAAAAACGTCAAACAAAATTGTTGTGAATTCATAGGTTTGTAAAAATCAAGAATGTCTGACCCCAAGACGTTTAGTGATATGCAAACACAATGCAAATCTCACAAAACTAGATGACAATTACACTAAGCCAATGACACTGAAGCTCGACATTTTTGGCTTGTTCGCAAAATATTGCTACTCAGCCCGTGATGATGTTCTAACCCAAACATGTAAAATACGAACATGTTAATCGTTCGTATTCCGTGATATAAAAGCCAGTCACACCGAACGGGAGGTCGTTTTCCCGAATAGATCTATTAAATAACACTCCGCGCTCACATAATGTAATATCCCAACTGATCATCTATTGCAATTGACAGTTCATATAATGGCTTAAACTGGGTATCTTGCTACTTAGGCAAACATGTAACAATACTTAGCGTCCCAATTTTGTAAAACAAAGCATGTTTTCCCACCCATAATTATAAATCAATGAAATCGTAAAAATGTGGGTGCTATGAAGTTTCTCTACCTTGAGTTCTGATAATCCAAATATCGCAGATAAAGCGTCACGTAAAATATCGAATGCAACCTAAATTATCGTAGGTCGTATAAGTACCGAGTACTTGAATATAATCTTATAGTTGTTACATCGTACTATCGTTCGGGCTATCATAATTTAAGAGGTCATGACATGACGTACGAGGAGTTAGGACACTTTAAATCGTAAATCCCTACCAACTCTCGAAACGTCCTTCCTAAGGGGCCTCATTATGAAACTACCCTAGTTAATATAGTACTTTGATAACCACATAAATTCTATCTAATCAATGCACCAAACATGAATGTTTATTGTAAAATTGTGTTTAATAAGTTAAAACGTTTATAATCACTGTTTTAGTAAAACTAGCATAACTTTTTTGCGTTTTAACCCGATTCCTGCGTTTCTTATGTTCAACTTTTCGTATTAAGACAGAGTTATCATAAATTTTGACATTTCGATATTTTAGACCCCCTGGGAACATAGACTTTTACTGTTCACATCCGACGTGACTTTATTAAAATCGTATCGTCTCTGTAAAAACCCGAAATGTCGTATTTTTATTTGGTATAGTCTCCCGTTTTTTAATGATTCTTTCGAGGACTTTTCTCCGTTTTGAAAGGTTCTATAATTTTATGAGGTTAACAAAATTATAACTTTCTGTCATGAATATAACCTTTTATAAAAATAGTTTTATAAAAGATATAAATTGTCGTAACACAGAACTCGCGAAATTCATAACTCGTTCGTTATTAATTGAAAAATTACGATTCTTATCATTTTGGAATCCTAAAAATGTGTATTATTTATTAAAAATATTAATACTTGCTGTTTATAAATTTTATAAAAATGTTTTTATAAAAATTTACTTACGTCTATCGTTTATTACTGTTATAACCGTATTTACGTATACTTTTTCGTTTATTAATCCGTTTCAAAACAAGTTTCTGTACTTTTTTTCGGAATCGTCGTGAAATGTATTATCTTATAAAAATATAAAATGGATATGTCATATCGACCTTTTGGACAGAAATTTGCTTTAAGCTTTTGACTCCATTGTAACCATTTTCTTTAGTACTTTACTACTTTTTTGTATTTTATCACAATCTCATATATCATGATATATTATAAATCATACATATATTAAATGTCCATTGTCCATATTAGTCCTCATATGTCCAAGTTACCAAGGTTAACAAATCCATGATAATACTTTATATTATCACTTTACATTATGAAATCTCTAATTTACTAGTTTTGTCAATAATCATATTTATACCTAAACAAGTGTGTACAAGTGTATTTCTTTCCATAAGACTTTATTTTAGTGTTCTATTAACATGATTAAGAGTCCATAATCAATATTAACATGTCTTATGTATTTCTTTAACTTAAAACATATTATGAAACTATGAAAACCCTAATTAACCCATAATCATTTTTACACCAAAATAACTTGATACAATATTTTCTCATTCTTTTTAACATGATGTAAGTAATAACACCACATGTATGTAAGTGTGTAAAATGATCATTTCAAGTATAAACTTCATTTTCATGAATAAAACCTAAATGGTGATTTAAGCTAAATAGAATAATCATATGCATAACAATGAAATTTATAAGAACATAAAGAGTTCAAGTAAACCTTATGAGGTATGATGATGATGATAAACTAGTGCTAAACCCTTGTTTAGCCACAAAACCAAAGCTTGCACAATAAACCCTTACTTTCTTAACCAAAAACCCTAACTTCCTTTTTCTTGAGTTATACTTGAAAAAGGGTTAGCCAATGCTTGGGATCACCTTAGAATAACTTATAATGGATGTGTATAAGTGTGTATGGGTTGTATAAAAATTGCTATGGATTTAGTAGAGTGCTTGCTTATTGCCGTAGCAATATAGGGGACCAAAGGAAGGTTTTTGTTGATTTTATTACTAAGTGTTTTACTTGTAAGACTTAGCTAGTTTACTTGTATGTATATAATACTTTCAAGGGTCAAAAGTCAAGAAAGTATTCAAAGAGACAAGGTATGGTCTTGGAGAATGGTCATGGTTATGGTTATTAGTCAAAGTAAGCTAGGTATGGCTAGGACATGATGAAGTATGGTGTGTAATTGACCAAGTTGCAAGTTTATCTCATTTTTCATGTATATCTTTGTATATGATGCAAGATTTTTGGCAAAACAAAGATATACATGATATATTTATGTAATTTTTGTGTATTGGGTATAAAAGTGGGTGTATTTGATGAAGCGTAGGAAGAGTTTTTGATAGGTCCGGAGTGCCAACGCAATTATATCGCGAACGTATACACTATGTAACCACATTCGTTGAACAGTTTTGGACGTCTGCTAAGTCCAAAACAATCAACAATGTTAGGCACATAACTGCCAAAGTAGCTGGCAAGGTTGTGTCTATCTCTGAGGCATCAATTCGAACTGATCTTATTTTTGATGATGCTGATGGGATAGACTCATTACCAAATCAAGCTATCTTTAATGCTATTCAGCGTATGGGATATGAAGGGGATTTAACTGTGTTAACATTTAACAAAGCTTTATTTTCACCCCAATGGAGGTTTTTATTTCACACAATTAATCATTGTTTAAGCTCCAAAAGTACCTCTTGGGATCAAATTCCTACAAACATTGCAACTGCTGTCATTTGTTTAACAACTAATCAAAAGTATAATTTTTCCAAATTAATTTTTGATGGTATGCTTAGACATCTAGAGGCTAAGAAGAAGTTTGTCATGTATCCTCGTTTTATTTCTATATTTTTAGGTAGAAAATTAGCTAATATATCTGTACCTTTAGATCACTTTCCTGTAAATAGTTTAACTAGTAAAGTTTTTTCTTTTATGATAAAGAAGGGCAAACGTTTCTCAGGCAAAGTTACACCTTTGTTTGATACTATGTTGGTCCAACCAACTCAGGATGAGGGTGCTTCCTCAGAAAGACTATCTGTTGAACAACCATCACCCTCTCTTGCTCCCACTGGTGAAGTTCCAAATGAGTCACTGCTTGACTCATCTTCTGCTCAACCTAGTGAGGTACCTTTTGAGCAACACCCTGACACTTCCCCAAGTCCTTCCCCAACACCTTCCCTAACACCTTCCCCAAGACCTTCACCTACTCCTATTGTTACTGGTGAGAATCTTGGAGATCATTCATCCAATGATACATCCCATTCAGGGAATGAGGATGACATGACTCTCCAAAATGTCTATGATCTTTGTATCTCTTTATGTCAACAGGTTTCAGATCAAGCAAAGGAAATTAAACTCTTGAAGGCTAAGATCAAAAAGCTCAAGAAGCAAGCTAAACCTGTCATCAAACATCATAAAGAATATCTGAAGATTATCTCATTGCAACAAAGATTCCCAAAGAAAAGCTTCTCCAAGGTGCACAAAAAGAATGTATCCAAATAAACGAGGAAGAAAGCAAAAGGAGAATTAAAAGTTCATAGAGATCCTCTGTTTGATGAAATGCCTGAAGATAAAATTGATCAAATGGAAACAGAAGATGCTCAAAGTGAAGGGAGGTCAAGAGAAAAGGTAGATGAAGAGAAGGAGTTTGATGAAGAAAGACTTAGTACTGAAGATGGAGTTAGTACTGTCAAGGAAGGAGTTAGTACCGACTTTGAAAAAGTTAGTACTGACAGTCCAAAAGTTAGTACCGACGAATCCAAAGTTAGTACTGATGAACAAGTTGAAGGTACTGAAGAAACCAATGAGGGTTCTGAAGAGATCTTTGAAAGTACTGAAGAGCAAAGAGAAGGTACTGAAGAAAAAGTTGAAAGTACTGATGAACAAATAGAAGGTACTGAAGATCAAACTAAGGAAGAAATTGCTTCTAAAGCCTCTCAAACATCCACTCAAACACCCACTTCTATGACATTTGGTGATGATGAAACAATTGCTACACTTCTCCTCAACATGAGTAAAGCCAAAGCTGCTTCTAAAGAAAAAGAGAAAGGTGTAGAGTTGAAGGATGTTGAAGAAATTGATAGACCTAGGCCTACTTCTACAAGATCACTTCTCACATTGAAGCCTCTTCCAAAGATTGATCCTAAAGACAAAGGGAAGAAGAAGATTGAAGAGGAGGAAGAATCTGAAAGTGAAGATGATGATATTCCTCAAGCTGTAAAGAAATTCAAACAGCTTGAGAGTGATGAAGAATTGGCTAGGAAAATTCAAGAAGACTGGGAAGCAGAAGAAGAAAGAAACAAGATTGCTGAAGAACAAGCAACAAATGAAGCTCTCATTAAAAACTTTGATGATATTAAAGCAAGAATTGAGGCAGACAGAATTCTTGCTGAGAAGCTTCAAGAGCAAGAAAGAGAGCAGTTCACAATAGAAGAAAGAGCAAAGTTCCTTCATGATACATATGCTGCTCAGAGAAAATTCCTTGCTAGACAAAGATCAGAGGCCATTAGAAACAGACCTCCAACCAAGAATCATTAAGAAATCAGATGATGACTACTTAAGTGCATGTGGGGAGAACTTTCAAACTTCTGAGTTGAAAGGAGTAAGAAGTTGAAGACTTACAAGCAATGTTTGAGAGATAAAAGGTCGATGAGATTTCATTGTTTACTATTGGGTCTGTTGAAGATGATAGACTGATCAACAAACTGAATAAGAAAGATTCCTACAAAGGAGAAGAGATCAAGTAGGAATCTAAAGTTGAAGTCAAGGAAGAGGATAAAGGAGAAGAGAACACAAGAAAAAGAAAGCACAGTACAAGGAAAAAGATGAAGGTCAAGAAAAAGAAGATTTAAAACATTTATCCTTCTCAAGATGAACCCATCTGACACTGAGAAAGAGATATGAAGAGCTGAGATTGTGCTTGACAATGCTAAATGAGGACAAGGAAGTAGACTATTGAAATTTTGACAGACGTAATCCAATATTGATGGAAGACTGAAATCTTGGCACCAAACATAGTTTGATGAATCTAAAAGATCCAGATGAGATTATATGAATGTGGTAACAAGAAGAAATGGTTCAAAAGTGATTCTTTAGCACATTGATAGGTGTGCTTTCAGTGTTTGAAGAGGAAGACTAAATGCCATATATAAACTTGTGATGGACATATATCAAGATAGGATTCCTGAAGGTTTTGATAAAGTTCTTTGGGGAGATTTGATAGTAAAGTTCAATCCAGATGAACAAGATGAGTTTTGGAACTCACAACATGAATGGAAATTAATCAGTTGGAAGCTACATAGTTCCTCAGGGGTACACACTTTAATGACTGATGAAGGATTAATCATTCATATGCTAATAGAGAAGAAGTATCCTTTGAAAAAGGAAATAGTGGTGCAAATGCTAAAGCTAAAATTGGAGTCTGAAGAAGAAAGTACTATGGCATTGGAATTGATACAATTTATCAAAAAGGTACTTGCTGATTTAGAATCTAAAGAATAGGACTGATGGAAGTAAGAAGGGATTGAGTTTTGGCTAACCACCACACAACAAATAGTTATCAATTCACCATGCTTAACAGGCATAAGAATTGGCTAGTCCACAAGCAAACGGCTTGAGGTAAAGACTTCTCAAATCCGTTTATGGTTTACAATTTACCAAAAATTGTAGGGTTCTCAACTCACCTTGCTTCTGTGGTGAAGAGTTGGCTAGTCCAAGATCAAATAGTTCTTGGTAAAGACTACTCAAATCTATTGATAGCTGATAGTTTGCTAAAAACTATATGGTTTATCAATGCTCCATGTTATGACAATGAAGCATTGGCTAGTCCAAAACACAAAGGTTATTTGGTAAAGACTAATCAAATCGTAATGGTTGATAGTTTACCAAAACTGTTTGGTAATTTACTCAACATATTCTTAAATGAAGAGTTATCTATCCCAGTGCAACGGCTACTGGTAATGGAAATCAAAATCCGTTAATGGCTGGTAGTTTGCCAAAAAACTACAAGCCAACTTGTTGGTTGATGGTTAAAAAGATGTTGCTGAGTTGCTGAAAAAGGTGTTGTGAATTGTGGACAAGACAAGGATGTGCTAAAGGAAGGATAGAAGAGTGTACTAGATTAAGATATGATAAAGAATGGTGTGGATACTCCTCTGTGCATTTAAAAGAAGGCTTAAGGATGAAGAAACATGAGTTAAAATTGTTTAACATTCCATGTTTTAAGGGTGGATGTTAGGATTTAATGTTTTTTAACTTAGTATCCGCAAATACAAATTTTAGTACTGTCAGTTATACTTAGTACGACAGTACAAGTAGTTAGTTTGTTAGTTAGTTAGTACGTTAGGTAGAACGTGTGTAGTACGTTGAGAAGATATTTAAAAGTTATTATGTGATATTTTAGGAAAAAGATATGTAGGCCTTTTAGGGTTTTTCCTTGATATATAATGGAAACCTAGGCATAGTTAGATAAGAATGATATAGAGTTATTCACAAGATAATACAGAACACAACGTTATCATAGTTTGCAATCTGTATTTTCAAGAACACTTTAAAAAGTTGTTATTCAGTTGTTCTGTGTTTCTTCTTTGTACCTGTTGTTTAAGATTTCGCATTAAAATTCTTGTTTCTAGTCATGGTTTTACTTGTCATGTATTTATAATCTTGGGCTATAATCCCTTTATAGGCTGCAAAGTCCTTTCAGTTTTTAAGGACCTTCATATAAGCATTGAAACAGTAGCATTCCTAGTATTAGCACGCTTACCGCTATCCTTGCCAAATGACCAATAAAAAAATTTAAACCGTTCACCGCTCTTATGCCAATCAAGCATTAAAATCTAAATGCTCTTGCTCACCGTCCAAAATGCTCCAACACCCTCGTGCCAAACTTACCTAGGTTAACATTTTTTATGTGATTTACCAATATCAATTATTACGTATCAATAATATTCTGCAAAAGCCTTTAGACTTTCATTCCTTCTTTCTTTCAGCGAAGGAGCCAATTATCGAACCTGGGTAATTTAGGCCATCCAATTGCGCGGGTCCAATACGAATGTTCTCGCAAATTAAGTCCAACTCAAGAATTTGTAGTTCGTTATTTGATTTTGAGTTACTTGAATAATGTATAATGTAAATACGATAATCACATTATAACAAATGGTGTCGATGTGTATATGTGTGTGACTCCAAAGACTCTCGTGAGTCTAGCAATATAATAATTTATTATGCTCATGAGCTTACTCAAAACAATAAAAACATGATTGCATGAAAATAAACAGGTTAGGTATGAGTTTCCAACATTTTTTAGGATCAATTTATGGTTAATTTACTTAAAACTTTATAAACATGTTGTGTTCGGGGTGTGTGATGGGTTGCAAGTCTAACCTGCCAACCCTTAGGTCAACCGGGTCTAAATTAAGTTGTGTTTCGGTATTTGTATAAAAATGAACTATAGAGAGATTCAACATTGTCTCCCATTCGAATTAAATAAAGGGATCGAGTGCTAAACTATTTTTGAGTTACTGAATATTATTTTACACATTTTATGCCTTTAAAACAAGAGAAAAGTGAATGTGTGGCTGCATCGTACACAAGGTTAGGTGTAGAAATCGTTTTGGGTTAAAAATATAAGGAAACAACTTTTGTCCCTTCTTTCTCTTATCAGACTCCCATCTTCTTCTCTCTAAATTATCATTGCCCATTCTCCTACTATTCTTTCACACTGAAAATAATTAGTAAATTTCATTCTTCATCTAAATTACAAATTCCCATCTAAGAATTCACATTATAAATCCATTAGTAAGTTTGAAAACTTAGTTTATTAGTATCACTTATTTAGGTTTAGAATTGAACATAGTAATCAAATTTGTATATGTTTTATGGGTTGTTGAAATATTAGGAAAGTTATGACGTTCAATTCGATCTTAGTGTTCGGTTTTAAATGAATATTACATCTGAACTTAGAGTGTTCAAATTTCAATATGTGTTTGATATAAATGAATGTAATGTGCTTGATAGAATGCTTTTACTAGTAAACCAATGTGATTGCACTTTTCTATGGAGTTTTTCTTTTTTTTACTTATTCCCTCGAGGTTAGATACTAAAAAGATTATCAAGTTACTTATGGTTGTTGGTGATGATATATGGCTTTACGAAAGTGAAATCTAGATTTTGCTATTGACTTGAGGGGCAACGGGTCATATATTTTGCAGGTCGAAAGAGTTACCACTTACCAACTTATCAAGCTCAAAGCGGTCAAAACACATGGAGTCAAGGATTGTGTAATATGATATAGTTTATCTAATATAAATAAGATTTACAATTAGCATTCAAATATATATTTAACGTTATTTGGATAATCGTTTATTACTGAAATTAGACTTGTATCATTGTTCTTAGGATAACACAACATTGACACGTAACTATGTTAGCCAGGTTTCGATCATAAGGATTAAAACCTATTTACGCTAAATATATTGTATATTCAGAAGTTGTAGGGATAAGTGCAGATTAAATGGGTTAAAAACCGACTTTATGTAAACAAGTTTACGCATCATGTTTGCGTTACATGTTACAAGTGGGATAGGTAGAAAAATATTGCACTAATGAGCATGAAAATTTCTAGGCAACGATTCAAACTTTTATGATTCTACACACCATTTATACCATAAACAACCTCAAAGCTTTATACGAGTAATATGAAGCATTTTATCAAACATCACGTAGGCATTTAATGAAACTGATATTTCAATAAAAAATTCCGTGTATAAGCATCTCAATTTAATCCATTACATGAAATCATATACTGAAATTACACAAACCCAAAAGATGTAATTAGGAATTTATGTTTGGTGTGTATATTATATGTAAAAACTTTTATCATTGCTTGGCACCTTTTAAAGAAAAAAAGATGGGAGTATAATAACAAAGAAAGAAAAGATAGAAGTTGTTTTCTTATGTTTGAACTTAAAACGACTAATTATTGACAAGTTCTACATCTAATCTTGTATACAATACAACCACACATTTACTTTCCCCAAAAATATATACTATTTTCTAACTTTATATTTTTAAAGGCTTGCTAATCTGTGCAAACATTATAAAAGAGAAGGTGTACCCGGGCAACGCACATGTATTACACTTGTTTAAGTATGATATAAAATATATAAAATACTACATGTGACGTTTGTTGGATGTATAAACAATCTTTTTTAAACGTTTTTAAATACTAGTAGGAAATGATCATGATAAAAATTTGTGGGTTGATGACACGTTAAATAATCATGGCGGCATTGACATATTACGTGACTACTTGGTAGAGATAACACTAGAAAGAATAATACGCATGACTCATTTATGGAGTGTTAGGAGTTGTATTATTTTGAGTTTAGTGGAGAAATTATATCCTAAAACGCTTTAAGTCTAGACTGTTAACGAACAAACGCATAGGTACAGATACCTAGTTATACCCAAAATGACGTATACGCGTAAAAATGGACTAAGGTTTTAAGTGTGGTGACACTAACGATTTTAAAATAGCTTGAGCATATCATTTATAATGAGTTGACATTTAAATACAATCATAGGTCGAGGTACGTTCAAAACGCGAGGGTGCCTAAAGCAATTGTACACAAAGCACGAAAATGACCCGACTAACACAAAACTAGCTTAACAAGCATAGTTTTAGTCAACGACATTATAATTTATTATCAGTCACTATCATGAGTTTAGACGATTGTCACAGTATCTCCTCGTTGAAAGGAATTTTGTCTCAAAATTCAACTTGTTCCCTCTAGGGATGAAGCATTTGTGAACAGGTGCAGGTACTTGCGTTTGATTTCGTCCGCGCGCTCCTATATGTATTCAGGATCTCAACGTGAATTCCATCAGACCTTAAAAATAGGAATTTGACTTTGCTTCAATTTCTTTACCTCAAGGTCCATGATTGTCAGGGCTCTTCAACAAAGCGTAAATTGTCGTCTATTTTCAGTTCTATTCTCACCAAAAAGTTGAAAATGTTTGTGCTTCATACAATCAGTGTGTTCTCAAGGATTCTCACGTATATTTTTTAATTTTCAACAAACTTTTGTAATCAGAATCTTAATTTGTCTAAGATGCTTAACATTCCTAATGAGGATTTCACTTGGTTCTTCCACAAGATGAAATCAATCATTATAATGAACTTCCTATGGGATGATAATTAGTTTATCAACTTGTAGACATTTCTTGAAGCTTAACACCTCTTAACCACTAGAATCTTGA
>BQNB010105660.1:1717-21045 GCA_026074375.1 Tanacetum coccineum
GCATGTTTATTGCAAAAATAAATAATTAATTTTAGCAAGAGTCTAAGATCCAACTTGACGATATACCATTAATGCAGTTGATCTACTAGAAATGGTATAACTCAAAAGGTATTTTGCATGAGATAATTGCCAACATGTGCAACTCTTAGCCATTATGGGGCACTAGGCAATATAATCTAGAATTATAGTGTCTAGTAGCATGTTTCACCCCGTCGTATGCCTCGGGTCGAAGGTCTGATCAACCATACTCGATATAAGTCATCCAATACAAAATCTGTTATTTTACAGTCTCAGATCTGACCACACAATTGTTATATTACCTTGTTTTGCAATTCACCTAAGATTGTTTTAGAGTAAAAAACAAACTTAAGTGATTCGATACTTGCATGGCATACAGACTTAATTTTAAAGGTATATTTGATAAAAACAGTGTTACCAAAATTTGTGTATAAGGAACCATGCATACAACCTTATGACACTATTTAATTTTAAAACCTTTCCCTTTTTTTTTGTTTAAAAATCTTTCTATAAATCCCCTAATTTTAAATCCCCTAATTTTATAAATTTCCATGCTATTTATAAAATTAGGGTTGCCATTTTTACAGTATTTCTAAGTATCGGTGATCTTACTACGGATAAGGTTAATTCCCCACGATAAATAATCAAACCCTAGTCACGGTTAACGACATACTTAAAATACTATTAAAACCGTTTATGTAAATATTGTGTATTCTTTGCATGTTCCGTCGCGGGTTCCCTTGCGAAAACCACTAAACCTATGCGTTATAGAACATTTTGCAAGAAAATTACAAAATTTACGTATATATTCCATGATTTTGCAAAGTGCATGTATCAATATACACACAATAAAAATCATGTACTTTTAATCCATATTAATTTTGAAAATCTTTTTTGCATAATTATAAAAAATGCCATAAATATAAAACATGCAAAACATATCAAAATTAAGCATACTAAACTAGAATCAGTTATGCAGTTAATTCAACAAAGGGTCTTCCCGAATATTGCAATTAAATAATTCACATAACAAATTCTCATGCATATAAACATTTAAGCTTACTAAACCATGGGTTACATGCATGTAATCCATGGTTGACAAAACTAGATAAATAAACAACAAATATTTACTACGAATCTAAAACATAAATAAAAATAATTTAACATTTTAGAAGATCATGTAAAATATATCCTATATATTATTACCATAATTATGTGACCAATTTTAAGTAAGATTATTTCTATAAATAATTTCCTAAAATAAATTTTCACATAAAAGGCAATAATATAGGCATCAGATTTTACATATAGTTACATTTTTTTATGTAATTACTATACTATATGATTTGGCTCGTGATGCCACTATTGGAAATTGTCATCTAATAACAAATAATATTACAATTAATATTCTACGAGCAATGCAGCGGATCTATTCATGTAGCATATATAATTAAAACATAAAACATAAATAAGAAAACATACTATTAGCAATCAAGCTAGTGACAAATGTAGGAATCTTGAAGTACACGCACGTGTGTAATAAACGTGCTTTACCGAAAACTACTTCTAGTTACTAAAGGAAGTAACCTCCACGCGGTTCATACACTACACGTCTAGCAGTATCACCCGAATGCTAGTTCTTGACCAACGAATATGTGAACACTAATAAAACAAAACTAGAAAACCCTTAGGGCTTGGCTTCTGCGATCGAACACAAGAGGAGAGGAACAAGGGATGAGAATAATGAGCTCTAGGGTCCTCCTTATATAGGGATGGATTTAGGGTTTACCTAAAATACATTCCTTGTAGGAAAAGATAGCTCAAAGCCTAACCCATCCCCCCTTTGGGTTTCATAACCAGTCGAACCAAGTCCCTCCTCCCTTGGGGTTGACTTTTTGACTTTATTATTTATTTATGGTTAATTACATTTAACTACCCATTAATTAAAAATCCTTATTAGTTAGTTACAATTAATTAACTAAGTAACGACCGTTAGTGTTCATTCGTCAAATCATATATTAATATAAATAATAAATATACAATTATATTATTATTAACATTAATAGAATGATACCTAAATGTATAACGTGTGTAACCTCATAGGATCACGTATTTCTAGCCGTATAAATATTCGTATGACATGAGCACAAACCCAACATCAACCACATGGGGGAAGAGATATCTTGTTATTATTAGTATGTATCATTTGAGCTTCCATGGGGAAGTGGTGTGTGAAGAATTATTCAAGCGTGAGAAGATATGTTTCTGATTCAATTAATGTTTCTCCAATCAGTTAATCACTAAGCTTATTTTCAAAGGAGTAGAACTAGTTGACAAAAGAGGTAGACATAAGTTTGATAAGTATGATGATTCCTTAAGTTAGTCAGTATTCTGCATAAAGAAATGTGTACTTCTAGGACTTAGTTGACTTTGATGTCATCATTTCGGCTACTTAGAGGAAGCAATTGTCTACATCCAGGACTTAGTTGAGATTGGTGTAACAATTTATATCATCACTATCGTTAAGGAGAAATGCGGACATCCGGTACTTAATTGACTTTGGTGTTACGGTTTTGAATTAATTGTGTACTTCAGATATTTGGGCTTTATACATCAAGTCTTCTTAATGCGGCTTTCAAGAAATCTTTGAATCTACTCAAGAAAGGATTGCTAGTTCAGGGGAAGCTAAGACAACTTCCAAAAGGAGATTATCGAGGCGGACTACAGATTGATGACATGGACAGAATGACTTTTTCATTTTTGGTTTGAACATTTTCAGGTCCTGTCTCCTACATAATCTTGTGAATATATAAATGTGTAGTGTAGACTTAAATATAGGCCAATATATAAATAGTGCTTGAGTACAAATTTTCAAGAATTTCTTAGTAAATTTAAAATCTTTCAAATTACTGTACTCAGCACTATCTTATATATCCCTTATTTATTGAAGGGGAGCATTAAAATGTTCCTAATCTGCCTTGCGAATAATCAAAACATTTCTCTCCCCAAATAGTTTTCAACATATTTGAATCATTTGGTACCCAAAATATCAAGTGATTTGACATTTTTGATAAGGGAAGACAATGTGATTAAAATATGAGACTTATAAAAATGTGATCAAGTATGGACTTAAGTGTTTAATCCATCCCTCGTGTGCTAAAACATTTTCATATATCGATGCACATGTTGAGGGGAAGCATTTATGAATAATCAAAACTACCAAGGTACAGACGTTTTTTATATTTATATCACAAGTACATTGATTGAGTTTTTCAATGGTTTTAAGGCTACAAGAACAATACCCAAAGACTGACCACGTATTTAATTTATCAAAGTTATAAGGCGGTTAAGGTTAGGTATTCGTTCCCATGATCCAGCCAGAACCGGAGGGATCTATCCAGGGACAATCCATTAGTTAGATTAGAAGTCCTTAGGTATGATGCAAAAGGAGTAAAAGTTAGAAAGGGGATAATGCAGACTAAGACAAAGCTAACACTAGAACAAACCCAACAAGGTGTTAGTGATGAAGTCTTGGTAAGCATTGAAGGGGTTGAAGAATGAAAAAGAAAAGTTAAGATAAAGGGTGAAAAGAAATAAGCCATCCTTACACTTAGGCAGAAACCATGTCAATACATATGCTATCAGAAATACTAAGATGTTGTCTGGTATTGAAGATAGTCATCATGGACCCAGTGATGCAATGCTCAACCCTCCCTAGACACTCAAGGTCTCTTAAAAGACTCTTGTTTCATTTCTCACAGAGATTAAACACATTTCTATTGACTTTCTCACTCTGAGTTAGTTGGTATTGAAAAGGTGGTAGTCAGCTCTAGCCTCCGATCACTAAAACCAAAAATGTACCATTGAGTCTAGAGCCAAGAGATCATCCATAAATTTCACTAGGACACTATTCCAATATACTTGTCTTTCACACATTGTGAATACAAGAAATATCTTAAGAGTCCTACGCATTATCCTTGTGATTTTGCTAGAACATCAGAGTGATACTTAAAGTATTCACAGTGACGATGGAAATCCTTCCAGAGCCAACATCAAACAAGCTCTGTGATAGGTGACTTGTGAGATCCTATATGGATTAAACTTGTGACACTGGATATCGATTCGGTCCAGATTATGAATTGACGGTTGACAAAATTTTGAAATGCATAAAACTCTCGATGTGTCGCAAAACCACTTTAGCAAGTGACACGTCAATTGATTTTCAAATCAATTTTCATTCAATCAGTGGGATCATGTCTCACTGGTTAACTCATATCGTGTTGTCTACTTTGAGACGCTCCGGTAATGAGAACAGCTAGTGCAGCTGCAAAACCCTGTCAAGGAGATTCTTTTGAATTCTACCTGATCACAAGCAATATTTATACTGATTAACGGGGAACCGTGGTTATTGCAACCGTATTCGATGAAAGTGAACAAAAACACTTTTGTCCATATATGTTGATTACCACTAACCTAAACCTGCAGGTAAATCCCGACGGTAGCAGCTCAGAATCAAGGACGAGTCAGACTCCAATGCCACATGCTCATACACGACCGACAAATATAAAGACATTATGAAAGCTCAAGTATATGTTTCAAGACTTTCGCTACTCTGATACCGCATGTCCTTCTTAAAGCGATGCAGTATTAAAGATTAAAGAACTTTAAGAAAGATGACTATACAAGATTTCAAGATTAAGAAAAGTATGAGCATGTTGGTCTGAAGGTTACAAGTACGCAAGAAGGCAAAAGATCACAAGATGATAATAAGATATTATATTTGGCTGATGATCTCAAGAAGCTCAAGATTACATACAAAGACAAGCTTAAAGGAACAAGCTCAAGCCAAAAGTCAAAGATGACTACAACATATCACAAGTTAAAGATTGAAGTTTAAAGACTACGAGCAAGACTGAAGAAATTCATAGAATGCTAGGTTTAAGTTATTGTAAATTGGAGTGACCTCCCTTAGGGGGAGATTGTTAGAAATCGAGAAAAGACTTGGTCATTTCCAATACATTAAGTCATAGCTCGTAGTAATGAATAAATGAGTAAATGAACAAAGTAAGCTAACTAGGACTAACTATGATAAGCCCATAGTAGGCTGGCCATATGTATGTATAAATACCCTCTCCACACATGGAGAGGGTGTTGGTTTTCTCACAATTAATCTAATCGTTCTTCTTTCTCTCACTAGAAAACCTTTTAATTCTCTCTCTCTAAAACCTTCCTTTGATTCATCTAAGTTGTGTGTTTAAGATATTCTACATACATGGATGCCCTATCCGTTAATCACATGCCTAAGGAACTACACTTCTTGCAACCAGAATTCGCACCTAGAGAACTTTGCTTACAGTTTCTCCTTCTTGAGCAGTTCTATGATTAACCCTAGGTGCATCTCATGTTCTTGGTTTTAGAGTAGATCAAGATGTCATCTATGAACACTATCACAAACTTGTCTAGGTAAGGTCTACATACTCGGTCCATCAAGTTCATGAATACTGCCGGTGCAATTGTCAAACCAAAGGGCATTACTGTGAACTTGAAATGTCTATATCGAGTTCTAAATGCAGTCTTTAGAATGTCGTCCTTGTACACTCTCAGCTGATGGTATCCAGACCAAAAGTCTATCTTAGATAAATATTGTGATCCTTGCAGTTGGTCAAATAGGTCATCTATCCTAGGGAGGGGATAATGATTCTTGATATTCAACTTATTCAACTCTCTATAATCAATACACATCCTAAATGAACCATCCTTCTTCTTAACAAACAAAACCGATGCTCCTCATGGTGACGAGCTTGGTTGAATGAAACTTTTGTCTTGGAGTTCCTTGAGTTGACTCGACAACTCTTCTATTCTAAAAGGTGCCAAATGATAAGGAGACTTTGCAACCGGTATGTCTCTAGGGATTAAGTCAATATGAAATACGATCTCTCGAATAGGGGGCAATCCTGATAAGTCGTCCAGAAATACCTTAGGAAAGTTCCTAATTATGACAATGCCCTCCAGTTTCTACTCTTTGGCTTTTACACTCATAAGATACCTCACCTTCTCTTCTGGCCTTTCTCCTAAGACTCTAAGCATTTCGCCATTTAGCAGTGGAATCCTAACTACTTTCTCTTGGCAAACAATCTCAGCCTTATGTCTGGACAACTAGTCTATTCCAACAATCACATCAAAGCTCTCGTGTCCAAACGGTATCAAGTCGATATCAAAGGTATGGCCTTCTATTTCTAGTTTGCAACCCCGAATAACCTTATTGATCTCTATTAGTTGACCACTAGCTATTTTAATTTCGTAACTGAAACCTAAGCCACTGGGTTCTATGTCTAACAGAGGTATGAAAGTAGTGGAAACAAAGCTATAATCGGCACCAGAATCAAATAGAGTTGTAGCATAGTGGTTGTTTAAAGTGAAAGTACTCGTCATAATGTCCGGGTCCTGGCGAGCTTCCTTTGTTCCCATCACAAATGCTTTTCCACATGCAGGATTGTCATTGTTTCCACGACTTTGACCTCCCTCGATAGGTATTAATTGATTTGGATGGTTTCCCCTGGTATTAGGGCTCGGTTCAACCTAGGACATGTTGCTTTGTAGTGATCAGTACCACCACATTCAAAACACGCCCGACGAGCAGCTATCAGGTTTCTAGCATTCAGGGGATTCACTGCCCTAGGCCATACCCTACAATCCTTGGCAATATGCCCGAAGTAGTTGCAGTTTGTACATAAATGACAAGGCACCTCGGGTTGATGGTGATAGTTATAGTTTGGGCATTTGGGTGCCGTACCAGTGTACTCCTTCCTAACAGGGTTAGTGATTATGGAAAATGCCATTCCAGTCCTAGATCTCTTGTTATTATCCATAGCATTTCCATTCCTACTCGGCTCTCCATTATTCCCTCTTTTCTCAGTATTCTTCCTCAATGCTCCATTCCTAATTACTTCAAACAGTTAGCATCCCAGCTTTTAGTATAGCACTATGAATTGTCTTTGGCTCTGTTGCTGCTACCATTTCATGGATTTATGGAACAAGGCCATAATGTGCCTCTCAATCCTTTTGTTTTTAGGGGTAACCAAATGAGGGACTAACCTAGCAAGCTTATGGAATCGATCGGTGTACGCGGCATGGCCAGCTCCAACCATGGCGTTGCACCAAAACTCAGCTTCTAGCTTTTGTATCTCATTGTTTGGACATAATTCCTTTCTCATCAACACCTTAAAGTCTTCCCATGTCATGCCAACTGCGGCTTCCTGACCTCTAGTCTAGACTTAAGAATTCCACTACGTCAGTACCATACCGATAAAAGAATCGGCAGTGTACCTAACCTTCTGGTTCTCTCCACACCCACTCATATCTTGGACTGATTGCATTTTCTCAATCCAGCGAGTGTAGACTATCGCACGACCCTTCCCATCATAGTCCTTTGGGTGACATGCCCAAAACTCCTTATACGAACAAACACCTCGACCATTGTTCACATTAATTATCCTAGCATTTCCTTGGACGTTGTCATTGATGACATTTTCGTATTGATTCCTATTGTTCCCTTGGTTGTTGACGTGGTTTCCTACTTGTGCTACAATAGTGGGTAGTAGATTTTGCAACTACTGAGCGATGATAGTAGCAAAGTCAGGGACTCCTCCAGCACCTTTATTCGCTCCGTTGCGTCGACTACTTCCTTGACTACCCTGATCACTTTCTTGGCCACCTTGACAACCTCCTTGGCTACCTCGGTTACTTCCTTGGCCACCTCTACTACTTCCTTGGCTACCTCGGCCACTTCCTTGGCCACCTCTACCACTTCCTGCTTGACCTCCCGTCCTCTTACCTTTTCGACCATCTTGTTCACTTATCCCTCCGCCTAGTGTTGCAGCAGTGCGTCTACCAGCATTGTGAGTTGTCATTGTTGAAACCATTATCTACACGAGGGAGGATACAAGTAATCATGAGTTCGTTGAGGAATTTCGCATATAGACGACCCTAATATACTATAGTACGCATATATATACAGTCCTAAGGTGTCAACACCGATTTGAGTGAACATGATATCCAAGTCTGCGTGGTTTGTGATGCATTTATAATTACGTTGGCCACCGTATTTATAGAGCATCCTTTCCCACTTATACTCAGTATCTAGTCTACGCATCCCAGTGATTAACTTAACTAATACGATGAGCAATAGACGATTAGACGATATATAATATACGATATACGATATTTGATATACGATATATGATAGACGATATACGATATAAGATATACGATATACATATGGTACATACGCGCAAAAGCAAGTAATAGGCACACATAGATCCTATCTCGCAAACTATATGAAGGTTCCAAGGTTATAGTCTAGGCCAAACCACCTAGTTCTCTAAAACTAGTTCTTTGATACCAATTTGTTACACCCCAACAATGGCGGAAACATGAGGCATCACGGAGGATGGAATCATCATAACACATGATACAATACAGAGAAATCTAAAAATGCATATCAAAAGTGTCACGATACCCTCCGACGACAAGTACGCAACTTGTGTCAAAATAGTCAAAGAACACAACACATAGTTAAAATTTATTACAATCCAACTCCTAACATAGGGGCAAAACACGTCAAGGATAATTTAAGAACAACCACAAGAAACAAGTCTCAAATGCAATCCTTCAACAATGATCCCTCACAGGATAGCTTAGGTCTCTAAGGCATTCTATCTTGAGCTTAACGAACATTTGCATCACCTGAAAATGATACTCGAAAAGGTCAACATAAAGTTGGTGAGCTTGTAGGTTTAGACGTAAACTCAGTTGCTGTGCCGAAATTTTAAGTAGTGGACAATTGTGCAATATGAAAACAGAATGCATGCAGTTGTAATGATAGAATTCCAATGGAACAATAATCATGTCATAACAATCCAAACCAATCACATATCAATACCGGCCCCACGCGTGTGTTCTTGTCTTCCAAACCAATCGCTTACCAACTGGAGCTACACAGTTGAGTGATTTGAGCAAAAGTCCACTTGGTACTTTGCTGAAATAGATTTTGTAGTGTTTGCATAGTTGTCACATAGTGTTCACATAACATTCAAACACGTAATCATAGGCACATAACGTTGTCCAAAGAAATAAGATATTTTTCACAGATGAAAACAATATGAAATAGGTTTGAGTATCATTTTCCGTCAATGGAAAATAGTTTGAAAAATGGGGCTACGAGAACTCACCTTAATAAAGATAACAAGTAGCTGAGATATGAATATCAAACAACGGCGAACAACGGCTTCCAGACACGACCTAGCAATTAGTTTGACTTAGATTCATGTTTGAAATGTGTACTTAAAAGTGATGCATAGGAGTTTTGAAAATGTTTTTCGTATTATTGATTTTAGTAGTATTGGTTGCGTAGTGATTGGTGATTTAGACTCGAAAGGGATATACCAAAGTATGTACTTTAGAAATAATACATTTATACTATATAGGAAAATAGACAAGTAACATATCAAGACTTAGATAATAGATATTTAAGGAATACGTTTCGGTAATCCATCCGGTAGCCTCGAGTTATCTAGTTTAGATTGTAAGTAAAGACAATTTTAATTACGCCAAACCATTTATAGAAGCCTTGTATTTTATAAGATTATAAAATAAGTTTTTCATCTTTTAGTCGATTTATTAAAATAATAATATTTTATTATTTCGTCTTTTGTCGGATTTTTAAGAAAGTGAAAATTTTGTAAAATATTCTGAGTACAATATTTTTATAGAATTTCAGCATGACCTCTTCGTTTATAAAAAGTTTTCCAAGGTTTTAAACCTCATTTTTCCAAACTTTTTCCCTAAAACAAATCAATTCGACAAAACGACCAAAATCTACGTTTTCGTAATGATTCATCAAATGCATTTCTCCAAAAGACTATCTTAACTATACGAGTTTAAATCGTTTTCAAAAAATCAGTTCTAGGAATTTAAAATGATTAGTTTTCACTTATTGGGCCTTAAGGCCCAATAGTAGTCCAACATGTTGTTACTAGTTATAAAACCCAATTTAGGCCCAATACTAAAACCCATTTAGAAAATAAGTCCAACGAATAACTTGAGAAAATATAGCCAGGTTTCGGACTAAAAACTAAGACATGGCTTGGGCTTAGTTATTGGGTCGTGACTAATAAGTTATCCTTAGCTTATCTTTATTGCGTTAACTATGTGTGTTTCTTTAATACCAAAATGAGCTATAAAATAACTGGTATGTGCTTAATTAGCACTATTCCTTTTACCTTTAAAAAACGAGCTAAAATATATACCAAAAAACGGACTATAAATGCCTAATATACGCTGTTTTGCTATTGTGTTTGTGCAGGAACGGATAACATAAGAAAAAGGACAAAAAACGAAGCCCAAACGACAAAACCCGACTGCAGATGGAAAGCAGGAAAAGACAAAGTCAATAGGTCCAAGCCCAAGTGATAGAAAAGTCACCCAAGTCAACCACGAAACCAAAAGTCAGAAAAAATTTGTTTAGGACTAAACTTGTTCTGTCCTTAATTCTTATTAAAGAAGAAAAAGAGAAAAGAAAAGTCAAGGGTCCATTTGCAATTCATCAAAGTTATACCCCAAGGGCAAAATGCCAAAGCCATAGAGTCATAAATATAACAAGGATGAGTGGTGAAAGTGGTATTATAACCCTTGGGGGACTTAAACTGCCAACAAATTCCCAAACTATAACTACACAAGGACCATGGGTGCAACAACCACATACAACATCAAGGACCAAAGTTGCCAATTTCCCAAACCCACGCCCTGTCACCCCCAACCTTTATAAACCCTTTCCCGCCCTTTTCAAATCTCAACCAAGTCACGGGATTTCTTCCCATCTTTTACCTTGTGATTTATCGTCACCACCATGGATAAGCATATTCCCCCTCCTCCACTAAACCCCTAATCCCATGTGTAATCCCACACTTGCTCAATGACCAACCAAAGGCCAGATGATTTGAAGATTTGAAGGGTCTAGATTCAAGGGACTCATTTTCCCCCTTCATAACAAGCACAACAAACACAGAAGTTAGCCTATAAAAGGAGCTGAGGACAGAGACCCAACCAGCTTTTTTTTAAGATTTTTTTTTAAGTAATTTTTCATAGTTTTTCAAAGTTTTTGTATTTTTCAAAGTTCATGTAATTTAAATTCTGTTAAAAACCCTTGTATTATGTTTTAAAAAGTTTAATGAAAAGTTATTTAAGTTTATTTAAATTCTGTCTTATTAAAAGCTCTTATGAAAAAATTCTGGCAAAGCAAGTGAAGAAGGCCTAAACCTGGAAAAGGCCTTGGGTTTAAGTGTGTTCAGAATCACTAAGGACTTAGGGGTGTTTAGGATTAGTTTTAAGTACCTATGCATTTGGACTTTGGTAAGTTTTAAACCTCAGTTACTGTAGCAACAGCTTATTCAGCTTATTTTTAGCTTATTTCTGTTTTTGTGTGCTTATTCATGTTTATCAATGTCTAATATGCCTTTTCATGCTTTCCATTTCATTATATGCAATTTACTTTGAAAACTGTCTAAAAAGTGCCTACTTTCTTATCATAGTTATTGCCTATTTTTTTTATGCTTATTAGTTCTGTTTTTACCTTTTTATTGTTTAATATAGTTTAAGTAGTAGTAATCTTTCAAAAATCTCAGGTTAACTTAGTCTTTATAAGTTTAAAATCACTTTTCAAAGATATTAAAAGGAGTGTTTGGGTCAACTTGAAAAACGGGTCAAAATGGCTTTATGTATGGGTTGAGGTCATTAAAGTAGTTTTAGCTTAAGTGTTAAGCTTGTTCAAAGCTGTTTTAAAAAGTTTTTAAGTTTGAAAATTGTTTTTCAAAGTTTTTATAAATCACTTTCTAAACTGTGGTGTTTTTAAAGAGGCTACAAGTGCTTATTTAGATAAGCACTTGGGATCTTGAGTTGAGGTCCAAAAAGTGTGTGTTTTGTGTATCTTAAACAAGCTGTCAACACCCTTTGGTCATTTGACTTTGTTGAGTCAAAAACCACCCAAGTTGTAAGTTTGAGTTTTAAAAAGCCCTTTTTCACTTTCAATATTCAGAGTTAAAGTGTTTTAGAGGTCAAAATTGTGCATAAGTCCACTTCCTAGGGTACTTAAGTTGTTTAAGCTTATTTTCTTATTTTGAGCTTATTTGACAGCTTTTAAAAAGCTGTCAAATAAGCCCCTTGTGTTAAGCATTAATCTCCCCTGGTGCAAAGGGGAGATTTTAAGCCCTCTTTTCTTAGCTTTTTAGTGTGCATAAGCCCTAACTTTTGGCTTATTTGGAGAGCCATAAGTCTTAATCAGCCCTCTAATTTTTTAGCTCTTAGCAAGCTTATTTGATGGCTTATTTTTAAGCTAAATTTAGCCTCTTCACTGTTTTAGCTTAGTGTTAGTATAGGGATTGCTTATTTTCATTCTTGGCTTATTCAGCTTATGTCATAAGCTCATTTGATTCCTAGCAGCTTATTTTGATAAAGTAGTTAGTTGTGAGTGCTTATCTCTTATTTTCTTTGCTTATTTAAGTGCCACAGTTAAGCTTATTGGCCTTAAGCTTAGTTTTAGCTTTCTGTCCTCAATAAGCTTTTTAAGCTTATTTAGCTGTTACATTTAGCTTTTAGTGCTTATTTAGTTTAGGATTAGGCACCCTTTAGCTTATTTTAGTCCTAGCTTAGCGGTATAGTCCAAAAATCCAAAAGACTTAGTGTAAATTTCACCCTTAAGCTTATCTGTAGCATTCTGTCATTTTAAGCTATTTTTATCAGCTTATTTAGAGCTTTTCAGAAAAAGTGGTAGACTCCCTCCGTCCACATTTAAGTGTCCATTTGACTTTTTTCAAAGTCTGTTTTTCTTAACTTTGACTTAATGATTTCTTCTTATGTTATATGATACTCTTGATGCAAGATATATGAATGGATAAGAGTTTTGAATTATATATTTTCGTTGGTAGAGATTTTCGTTCAATATTATATAAGACAAACAAAATTATTTATGGTCAAGGTTGAGAAAATGATTATAAGATTCCATTGTGGACACTTAATATGGGACGGAGGGAGTAGTTGAGAAAGTTGTTAAGCCCCACGAGCTTAACAACTTTGCTTAACAAAGTTTTTCCAAAAAAAAGAGGGAAAGACAAGGGGTGACCCGGGTGAGCAAGACTCGAACCCGGTACCCCTCGATACATTCCCCCTTTTTACACACTCATACCGCTGCGCCCTTGGGACTTTTTCGTTATAGTCCCAAGGGCCTTTTTCGTTATAGCAGCTTATTTTGATAAAGTAGTTAGTTGTGAGTGCTTATCTCTTATTTTCTTTGCTTATTTAAGTGCCAAAGTTAAGCTTATTGGCCTTAAGCTTAGTTTTAGCTTTCTGTCCTCAATAAGCTTTTTAAGCTTATTTAGCTGTTACATTTAGCTTTTAGTGCTTATCTAGTTTAGGATTAAGTCCCCTTTAGCTTATTTTAGTCTTAGCTTAGCTTATTAGTCCAAAAATCCAAATGACTTAGTGTAAATTTCACCCTTAAGCTTATCTTTAGCATTCTGTCATTTTTAAGCTGTTTTTTTTAGCTTATTTAGAGCTTTTCAGAAAAAGTGGTAGTTGAGAAAGTTGTTAAGCCCCACGAGCTTAACAACTTTGCTTCACAAAGTTTTTCCAAAAAAAAAGAGGGAAAGACAAGGGGTGACCCGGGTGAGCAAGACTCGAACCCGGTACCCCTCGATACATTCCCCCTTTTTACACACTCATACCGCTGCGCCCTTGGGACTTTTTCGTTATAGTCCCAAGGGCCTTGGTATTTAAGGGTGTTTTGAGCTTATAAGCCTATAAGCTGTTACAGCTTATTACGGGCTTATTAATAAGCCAATTTTTTGTTTCTTATTTTTCGTAGGTTAGTCATAGTATAAAGTATTTTTAGTAAAATTTTCAGAATTTTTAGAAGTCATTTAGTATTTTTTACAATTTAATTTCGTTAAAAGTTTAAAAAATTCATAAAAAATACAAAAATTATCAAAAAAATATTTTTCTTTTTTAGAAAATTTTATTTAGTCATATAGTTTGTAGGAAAAATATAAAAATTTTCGTAGGGTCATTTTTGTAACTTTTTGCTTTTTAAAGAACGGTTCCGGGTGCGGTTTTTGTCTTGACTCGTTTTTGGGTCAAACGAACTCCGTTTTCGGTCTAGTCTTTTTCATTCTTCGTTATTTGTTCCCTAGAGTAGTTTAGAAGTGAAAATTTCTTCGTAGGGTAAATTTTAAAGATTTTAGGTTTTTCCCCCTTTGTTCGGGATTCGTGCTCCCGTTTTTCAGCTTAATTTCGTAATTTTTAGGATTTTCTTAAACGTTTTTGTTTGTTATTGTCTAATTTGACTTTTCCACACTCTCAATTCAATTCTCTCCTTCAAACTCAAATCTTCGACTGTATCGATTTTCCAGTCCAGCCTCGTTGGGGATAAACGACCCGGGAACATTCTATACTACTTCTCGGTTTTATTGATCTTGTTGATTTTTAGACTTATATATATTTTATATTTTAGCAATATATTTATATTATTTAGTATAACATAACCGTTCATAACCATGAAAATAAGCCGGACCACCCCGGACCACAACAAGGTCCTCCATAAGTCGTAGCTTATTGGGCCATGAGCCTTATAAGCTCAAAACAAGTATGTTTAACTTCTTAATAAGCTAATGAGCTATGTAGTACTTTTAGTTCTCAAAATAAGCTATCAAAATAAGTTAAAAAAATATGACTAAAGAGGTAAATAGCCAAAGCTACTTCCTTTTTGGTTCCTTGTTGTGTTCGAAACTCATAGGTTTAAAATAAGCTCTCCAAAGCTTATAAATAAGCCAAATAAGCTATCATCTATAATAAGCAGTTAATGTCTTTTCACCAACGCAACCACTACATTAAAATGACTAAAACCTTGTTTCTCTTTTCTTTTGTGTTCGAACCAAATGCACCCTTGTATGGGGTTTCATACATTTTTCGTGTTTGATTTTTAGAAATCGCACCGTACAACTAACATCTATGCATCACTAGACTACTAAAAGTACAAGAATTTTTAAATGAATGATAACTTACAAAAAAGGGTTTTGAAGACGAGATCGACACGAAATCGACAACCTAAACGTTGTTTTTTATAAACCCACGCCTACTGAAATCAACCCGAATATGCTTAAACCTTCATGTTTCTTGATCAAAATCAAAATAATATGAGTGTGTGTGTGTGGTGTTTTCAGACAAAGCAAAGAAAAAGAAGAGGATGAGAGAAAAGAATTTTGTTGTGTATGTTTTGAAATGAGGAAATGTGTGAGAAAAATCTAGATATTCATGTACCCTTTAGGACAAAAGCCCTAAAATTTTGCCTTGTTGTCCCCTAAGGGGTTCGAAATCCGGTTGGCATCCTAGGGGGATCCTAGGTGCCTTCCGTCACTTATTGGGCTCACTAACGCTCCTAATGCGTGATTTAAAATGTGACCTAAAGTTTTCTAGTATTTATATTGGATTCAAAAATACTTTTACATGAACTTAGAATATTCACACGTTATGTTTTATGGTTAAATTGCTTTAAATTAAGTATTGCCAATTACGGACGTGTCAAAACGCGTTGTTTGACATTTTAAGCCGATTGCAGGACAAACCTCCTGAAAAGTGATCAAATAGGATTGTAAACCTCTAAAAAGGAATAATATATGAAATAAAGTATTTATTGACTAAAGATATTATTGATTGACTACCGCAAATACGGTAACTGTTCTGACGGAAATAGTAAAAGCCAAAAGTCAAAGGAATTAAATAGAACATTAAATGACTAGAAAATTCGCAAGTGTTACAATTAGACATAGTTAGGAGGTTGTTTTAGTTTTTTCTTATAAATGTCAATGATATTGGTAATCGTTTTTGGGCAGTGGTATGTGTGTAGGCTACGTGTACACTTTTCATCTACGAATAAAGCTTATTTTAGCAGACTCGATTTTTAATTACTTATAAACGAATACCCATAAGTTGTAACATTCAAATTATTTTTCTTCAGCCATGTGAAATATAAAGCATAAGTTGGGAGATGGAATTCTCGAAAGAGAGAGATGGTTGATTTCTTTTCTTTCCTCGGAGTGGTCAAATCCAAAGAGTTTCTCAGAACATTGATCGAATGGTTGTTCAAGTTTAAAAGAGATGATCGGATCAAGCATTAGGATGGTAACCTTTATCTTTGTGGTTTCTTGATTGTTAGAAGTGAATAAACTTTAAGGTTTGTTTCGTAAATTTGGAATTTAGATAAATATTCGTTTTTGGTAATTTGTGTGACTTGTCCATCAAGTTTTTTTGAATTTGGAATCTATCCTATGAAAGTTAGTTTATTTTATAAATAGGGATTGATAGGTTTAGTTTTCTTCGTACCTTTTGAATAATAGTTTGGAACCTTTGAATTTGGTTTTGTAATTTGTAATTTGGTTTGGTATTTGAATAAAGTTTTCGCTTCGTTTGTTCGAGTTTGATTGTTCATTTTGTGCTTTTGATTATCAACAAGTGGTATCAGAGCTAGGTTGAAGATGAAGGAAAATAAGAAAAAAAGGTGCGTTTAGGATTTGTTCATTCGAGCATCTGGTATAGTTGGTTTTTGTTCTTCGTTTGAAAAAACATGGTGCATGGTTTGATGGGATTAACTTGTAGTTGGTGATTTGGGCTAAAGTTCCTGTTTGGGATTTTTCGTATATTTTTGTTAGTATGGTTGTTTGGTAATTAGTATTTTCAATTAGTTTTGTCATATTGGTATTTTTTTAGTTTGGATTTAATTTGATTTGGTATTTTGAATTGGGTATTTGAATTTCATATTTGGACCATAATACTTATCATATAAGTGGGTCATTGATATTTTCTGTATCATATTTGGAGCGTTTGAAATATTAGAGCTCGTTCATCAAGTTATTTATTTAACTTGAAATTGTTTGATACGGATAATAAGCTTAAAGTTGGACCGTAATACTTATCAAATAAGTGGGTAAATGGAATTTGAATTTGGTATTTAAAATTTGAAGATCGATTTAGTGTTGAAGACTTAATTATTATTAGGTCGTTTGTAATTGGTTCGATCGTTCGAAATTTGTTAGTTTGAAAATTTGGATCTTCGTTTGAGGGCTTTTGAAGTTAGTTGCTCGAATTTGATTATCTTTGGAGAAGATCATTTAGGCCGATTTGTTTGTTTGGTTGACCGTTTTGAATTTGTTAGTTAAAGTTTGATTGTTCGTTTTGAAGTCATCGGCATTTACTTTGGATCGATTTTGTTTTGGACTGCTTTTGAGAATCGGTCGTTTGTTTTGAATTGGGCTAGTATCTCTAGCGTTTGGAAATTGGAATTTTGAATTTGGTTTTAGAACATTTGAAGGAGTTCAAGTCACGGTGGAGATTGTTAGAAGTGACTTAAACTTTAAGGTTTGTTTTGTAAATTTAGAATTTGGATAGATATTTGTTTTTGGTAATTTGTGTGACTTGTCTATCAAGTTTGTTTGAATTTGGAAACTATCCTATGACGGTTAGTTTAGTTTATAAATAGGGATTAATAGGTTTAGTTTTCTTCATACCTTTTTGAATAATAGTCTGGTACCTTTGAATTTGGTTTTGTAATTTGGTTTGGTATTTGAATAAATCTTCCGCTTCGTTTGTTCGAGTTTGATTGTTCGTTTAGTGCTTTTGATTATCAACATTGATTTTACTCATAACTTATTGCCAACTACTGATGCTCCCCCTCAAATGTTGTAAAGGGTGTGTTTGTGTTAGCGATAGCATTATCAAATAGAGAAGTCTTTTCTCTTATAGAAGGTGTAGGTTTCAGATTCTTCTCCCCCTCAGCATTAAACTCTAGATAAAGTTGTTGATGGAAGATCTAAAGTTTCTTATAATTTCTAAATAAGAGCCTTCATATCACCAAACGTGATGTTGACTTTCTCATGAAGAATATTGAGGGTTTCTAGTTCCATAATAAGCTCTTATGGTAGAGTGGTGGACTTCTTGATGGCATGTTTCATTTTTCAAAGGAGCTTGAAGATTAGGGAGTTTGTTGCAACAACATGATTGTAGATGCCTTTCCATTTATGACCAAAATGAGTGTTGAGCATAAAATCTAGCTCAAGAAACTGTTTGGCTTATTAAGCATGAATATTAGAGCAAAGAACCTTGAGATCAATTCTACGAGGAGATAAGGCCTTGGAAATCAGGAAGCGATTTATGAACTTTGGCAGGCAGTTCTTCTATAGTTTGACTCTGGTTGTAACAGGATCTGAGAGAAAGTCTACGCGGGTAGAGAGAGTTTATATATGAGCATTAATTAAAACTTGATCTTCCTTGACCCGTCCAAGTCTTGATTGAATATTTTCACCAGCTAGGCACTCAACAATATTGAACAAAGAAAAAACAGTGTGGTCCTCTGATTGTTGGTGTTGGATGGCTGCAGACTTTGTGATCTTGAGAACAGAGGACTCTTGGTAGGTTCAGATCAGAAACTTTTGGAAAAGGAGGAGTGGATTCCGGAGTATTAACTTTCTCATCTTCATCTACTTGACTAGTGAGCTGATCAATCAAGTTGTCAGCTTATTTCTTCGTTCATTGTCCATTTCTGTAGTTTCCTCCTCCTCCGATATGTACATTATGGAAAACTAGAAGGGGGGATGGGGGTTGAATAGTTTACTGCTTTTTAATTTAAGGTTTTAAAGTGTTTGTAAAAATTCTAGATTCGACTTTATGTGAATTCAACACTTGCACAATATGAACAATATACTTATCTAAACAATTAATAGGATAGTATGAAAAGGTAATGTAACAAGAGATAAGAGTAAAAACAATCAAACCACAACGCGAAGATTTATAGTGGTTCGGTAACGAAGCACCTCTTCGCCCTACTCCACTCCTCGAGCACCTAACTCGAGAGTTTTCTTCACTATGTCAACAAGCTCCCTTATGGCGGAGGCTTACACCGATTTACGACACAAAGCTAAATGTCGAGTTCTAATCTTAGCTAGAACCAATCTATCACAACACGACTTCACTGACTTGTTCACGACTTCACAACTTCATAACTTCACTTCACCACACTACTTATATCACAAATATCTAACACTACTTGGTAAGATCACCACGATCTATCTACAATACACACCATAATCACCATGATCAAGCAATTACACAAGTTTGGAATAATTGGACTCGATCTATACATTGTGAATGTAAGACATGTCACAAATGCCCTAAGTAGCCTACATAACTTCGTATCTTAATGATAACGAAAG
>BQNB010105661.1:0-23554 GCA_026074375.1 Tanacetum coccineum
ATTTGTCTAAATAATTTTTGAGAAATATTTTTGGTATATTTATAAAAATGTAAAGTTTAAGACAAAAACTTATTTCTTTGATCATCCTACAAGTTTAATGCTTGTTTGTCCATACCTTATGTGATTTACGTCGGGTGTCAACCAATGTCTGTCTTGGTGCATACTTGAGACGTCGAGAGATGTTGATGCATGTGTTCATTGATGATTTGTGATTGTGAGTAACTTGCGCACTTTACGTTACGCATTACAAGTCACATGTTTGTCATCACCAAAACATAAAAAGATCGTATAGATTAAATATCATAATATTTGCACTAACAATTTTAGATCAAAACCCTAAGAACACACTTGAATTTATAACTTTCTCAAAACTCAACGCATGTAAGGTTTTCTTAGTGGGAAATGTAGAGGATCAAACAAGGATCAATAATCTATTAATAGATTGTATTGCGTGTAAATAAATAATTTTTGATAATGAAATTAGTGTGGTGGTGGTGGTTTAAACGGCAAGAGTAAGAGAAAGGGAGAGGATGAAACAAATTTTTGGTAAAATAATTATGTATGTGTGTGTGCTTCTTTATATAGAAAGAAAGTTTGACAATATAACAATTTTGGTCCCTCCTTCTCATATGTCCTTGCAAAGTTAATACAAAATGGTTATATTTTTGTTACCTAGCCGACTAGAACACGAGTCATCACTTGTTTTGTAAAATTCTTATTCTGTCCCACTAATTTTACTTTAAAATGTTTAATAGTAGTTAAAAACTTGTAAAACACGACCTTTAAACACAGTTTTTACAAAAACTCAGGGAAACATCGTAATCACGCTCTTGGAGCAACAATATAAATTTTTTTGACTTTCTTAAATGCTAAAAACAAATAGAAACTCAACCACGGATTGAAATTACCTCATCAAAAGAAATTTCTATCAAACCTCATATAATATAAACAACTATATTTATTTACGTAACTAAAATAACTATCTTAGCTAGGGATAGAAGTTGAGTTAAACTCGGGTCGTTACAAGTTGACCATTATAGGAACGCTAACTTAGGTTGTTGTTTTTGATCTATGATCAAGACGTTTATGTAAATAGTTGTGTCTTTATCATGGTAACGGTCGAGAAAAGTGTCTAGCAACTTGTGCCTTATTTGTTTTGAACATAATTTATTTGCTTCATATTTTTATTTAACAAAAAATTATTTCCCTTTCCTAATGACTAACCTTTGGTTTTACTCGAACGAGGATGTGATCGAGTCATACATGTCTATTCCGTTGTTATAATCATGTATGTATAATCCAGCTACCTTGTTGGTTTATTACTTTAGGTGAAAGTTAGAAGATCCCCACCCTATATCATTCTTCATCCTAACCCTTGGTTAAACTCGAATGAGGATGTGATCGAACACATATGTCTATTCTGTTATTACGGCCATGTATGTCTAATGCAGCTGCCTTGTTGGTGTGGTACTTTCGATGAAAGATTGTTAGAATGATCAACCCTAACCCTTAATATAAAAACCTATTTTCACCTCTATAAACTTGTTACCCTTTAGGTCTAGTGGTGGAGATGTGTATCCTTTCCAAGCTTATGATAGAATACTCATCATGATTGAGCAATTAAGCGAACTAGTTACATGTTACCATATAGATTAGTTGAGTGATTTGAGTGTTTTCATCTACCTATTTCGTGAGGTGTTTGGTTGTGTACTTGTAATAGATCAAAAAAATGCTTAAACAGAAAAATCCTTAGGGATATATTTTTATAAACTTCTAAGGGCTACATGAGGACAAGTAGGATTCAAGTGGGGGAATATTTTATGGCATCAAATAATGTCACTTTTATAGCATCATTTATCCTATGTATATAACCCATTTTGTATAATTATTGAAAAGAATTGTTACTTAATAGTTTGTATTTGAGAATTGTAGTAATTATGGAGTACTTGGTGAAGATTAGCTAAAAGGCACGCATTCTGTAGCCTAAACAAAGAAATATGAAGAAACTGACTCTGACATTCTATACGCCGTATCCATCAAGGAAGATACGATGTATATGTTCCTGCACTTCACTAAAGACCACGAAGAAACAAAGATCAATATTCCGTATCTAGAAGACTTCTATACGCCGTATTCGAGTTATGGAATGTGAATATTCTGGAAGATATCGAACGTGGTTCCTACACCAAGAAACCCCCGATATGTCGTATTGACCTTAGTCAATACACCGTATTCCAGACCTTATAAATAGAAAACCTAAAAATTGGTTTTCAGTGTGCTAAATCATATTTTCGATACCTTAAAATTTTCAAAAGAGAAGAAGAGCAAAAGAGGTCGAGCAAAGCAGCTAATTCCATAGCAAACACCTTGTAATCTCTTATACTCTTGTAATCTTTTTGTTTTTGGTATCATTCGTTAACTCGGTTATTTTACCTTGGCTAAATTACTAATCTTGTATTGATTATGATGTTTAAGGGTGATGACATCAAATAACATCTATTTTATAGCATCGTTTATCCCATGTAATTTACCTATTTTTTATAATTATTACAAAGAATTGTTACTTAATCATTTGTATTTGAGAATTGCAGTAATTATGGAGTACTTGGTGAATATTAGTAGAAGGTGCAGAGATATTTTGAAGATTACTGTTCTGACAACCAATACGAAGGAAGATACGTCATATCTAGAGAAGACTAATACGCCGTATTGAAGATATAGAAGGTGAATATTCTAGAAGATATCAAACGTGGTCTTTACGACAAGAAACCTTCAATACGCCATGTATCGCACCGACTTCAGTCCTTATAAATAGAAAACTCAAAAATGAGTTTTAAGTGTGCCAAATCATATTCTCGATACCTAAACCACAAAAGTTGATTTTTAGAAGAGAAAAAGAGTAGAAGAGGTCTTGCAACGCATTCCAATCCATATGAGCCAATGTGTAATTTCTTATACTTTTGTAATTGTTCAGTTTTTGGTATCATTCGTTAACTCGATTAGTTTACCTTGGTTAGACCTTTACTCTTGTATTAATTATGATGTTTGAAGGCTAATACCTTAGGGTATTAGCCATTATTTTGAAGACTTGAATATTTGGTTTTATTTATATCTTGATTGCTTAATTTATCATTGTATGCTTGTTTACGTTTATCAATTTATACTTGTTTAAGTGGTTTAATATACGACCTATCATTCAACTGGATCTAGTGATACAGACCAAGTAATCTAGATGCCGGGATAGCTCTCCCTATAGTAATTAATACATCTAGACCAATAGGATCACAAATAATGACCTATCTATGCCTTTAGATTGTGAGCTTAGTTGGACTGGTAGGTAACCCTTGGGATCAACCTGTACGTTCTAATTAATTGGTAAAGACTTGGTTAGTGGGCTACTATTGTATAAATCACCATTAAGCAGTAAGTGGGTAAAGTCTCTATGAGCTAGGGTTTAACAAGTATCACCATTAATTTTATCCTTAAGATAGATTATAATCAGCAAATAAGAATGCTTTATGCGGATACATTAATTATGACAGAAATCTTCGTATCTAGGTCTTAAGAAGAAGTCTCGCCTAAGTTTTAAGAATGATATGCCACCTCGAGATCAGTAATCATTTCACTGAATAAACAAACCAACTTCTAATCGGATTAATGATGGCTAATACAAGCGATGCGCACTCTAATGGCGTGACATACTCAAGTAGACTCTACTTCCACACATCTCTATCAAAGGCTTGACCACCTTTTATATCTACCGATCTTCTGAACTGCACACTGTCCCGTAGTCTCTACCATCGCTGCTCTAACTCACATACTCACAGTCGATCCTGAGCTTCCCACTCTTCTTGTCACGCAAGCAAGACTCATTTGCACCCCTATCTCTCATGCTCGTCAAACACCCACTTATCCATTAGAATTTAGGACTAAACATAGGGTTGCATAGTTTAGACTTAGATCAGAATTAACCTAGATAGTAACCAAAAATAATAACAAGTTGAAACTAATTTAACATCGCTCCATGTGTTCGAACAGCCTTACATACTACTACAAACTACCACCGATCGGTTACACTCTTGTTAAATTTAGGTTATTTGGTTAAAGTCGCAAATATATAAATTAAAACTTACATAAACACCACATAACTACAGCAATCAAAGTTATTTTGGCACCGCTGCTGGGGAGTGAAAATTAATCTAGATTTTTATTTATATTTTGGTTTTTAACATTAGATTAATCTAACCCCTTAGCGATTAGTGTAACATAGATCATTATGTTGAGATCATATAGTATTAATGTAAATTTTGTAAATTAGTTAGTTTTTATTGTTTGCTTGTATGAGTTTAACAGAGTTTAATTTGTGTGTTTAAATTAATTATATGTCTCTTATACAATTATTATCTGGTCGATAACCCGATACGGTGTATCCACTTCTATCAGATACGGCGTATCCAACTTTCTGTCTAATACAGCGTATTCATTCAACTGATTAATACGGTGTATTCACTTTTATTGAATACGGCGTCTCTATCATCTGATACAATAACAGAAGCTAAAATTTCATATTTGATTTCTGTGCTTAAATTTTTTCTATCTTTCTTTAGAGCAAATCATGCTAATATTTTTACCCTTGTTACAGGACATACTTATCAGAGCTAGTAGATTGAGGAAGATACTATAAGAAGTCATGGCAGAACTAATTTCTAAGTAATGCATAGTAGATGCTCAAAATGAATCAAATCTCTCTATCACCAGTAACGATATAAACATTGAACTCAGCAAGGAATTTTTGGTGGAATTACAAAAGAGTGCATACCATGGATGGATTGATGAAGACGTAGTGAACAACATTGCTAAGGTGCTTGAAATGATTGATTTAATCTACATTCCTAGTGTGGATTCCCATTAACTATGAATGAAAGTCTTTCCTCTCTCGCTGGCAGAAGATGCGCAACAATGGTAGATAAATGAGGGGGAAGGAAAAATCATCGTTTGGGAAGAACTTGTTGAAATAAATTTCTATAAATTTTATCCTGAATCATACGATGGAGAAGAAGAAATTTTGGACGAAGAAGAAAACTAGGGAATAGATCCACTTGAATTCATATCACGAGTAAATTCATCATTTGATTAACATATGAAAATGGATGGAAGAACTAAAAAGGTATCATTCCATGCTTGGATGAATGAGAATTAGAATAAAAGACGAATGGATGATAGCATCTTAAGTAGTAATAATACTACTACTGGTTCATTTTTCAAACCTTATCTAAAAACGAGTGAAAAGAACAAAATTGAAAAAGATCATGAACTAAGCCAGATGAAGCGTAAATGCGACAGTACATCCAATTCTATTAATGAGCAACCTTACAAAAGGATATGCAAGACAGAAAAGTTTGAAGCTATAAAATATTCACTTGGACCCAACGAAGAATATATTACTAGAAGAAGATGTGAATATGATGCTTCAGAAAGAAACAAAGATAGGATGACCAAAATCTACCAAGAAATATTTCAGAAAAAGGACAACGGATGGAAGGTGATGCACACTGAGTAAGAAGATGAAGAAAAGTCTAACTTAAAGACTTTGCTGTAAACAAAAGTGCTTCCCGAGAGACAACCCGTAATGTTATTTATTTTATCGAGTCTGTCTTCCCAGAGATCAATACGGCGTATCCGATCCATATCATACGGCGTATTGATTGTCTGGACGTTATCAGTCCTTTATTTTTATGCACTTTAAAAATATTATTGTCAAATATGGCAATACGGCATATTCATGCACATGATACGGCGTATTCACCAGAATGACTCGTATTTAGTTTGTTTAGTTTATTTTAAATTAACCGTAGATACTGAGATAGGAATGCATAGTTTCTTATATTTTATACAGAACCTCGTAAAAGAAAAATCGACGAATGATTGGTGAAGAATTTACAAATCTGGAGATCTTAAAGTGGTAGAGTCTTGAAACCTCAAGATGGCTGTTCAACACACAATCTTGCTCACAAACTCAGCATGGAGAATCTACTGAGCAAATATCAAGGGAGTTTCTCATTCTAATTCTTTTTAATTTTTGTATTTATTGTTTGATATATACAATGAGGACGTTGTATAATTCAAGTGGGGATGGGATTAGAATGTTGACTTGTCCTAATTTTTCACACTAAAATGCTTAAATTATGCTCAAATTTAAAAAAATTCAAGCATAGTTTTGTAAAATTACTCGATACATAACCTGCACACAATAACCCTTATTAAATATTGTGAGAATTTAACCTTGTCTGTTTCCAAATATTTACATAAATTCCACAATAATATGAGAATGCCGGTGATGTAGTAGACTTTAGAACTTGGCTTGGTATATCACTCGAGACCGCAGTGATGAGTACTATGGATTTAGATGGAGTAACTTGTTTAAATTGGTGAAATTTTAGGATTACACCCAAATCGCTTATTCATGTTGTTTATTAACTAACTACACTGGTTAGTTAACCCCCGTATAAACCATTTATTTACTCTTATTTTAAGAGTAAGATACCCCTAGAACAACCCGTAGAGCCAATCCTTTAGGAATTACACCAATTGTTTGTTTTGTTACACCTTTATACCTTAGCCTACCCTGTTAGATTAAGTTTATTTTACAGTTGCTAGTTGCTTAAAGTGTACAGTTTGTATTTCCCGAGTCTTGTGTCAAAATTTTCTATCTTTGATACGGTTGGAAGAAATTGCACATCACAAATGGGAATGTATATTATAGTCAAAACTCATGTATTTTTGCTACCATCACAATTAATGGTACGTCCGAAGAATGAAGAATTATCAAAGTAATTATCGGGAATTATTATGATCATGAAGATGCTGAAACTACTCTGAGTTTTGTATATAGTTAGAAGCAAAAAAATCAAAAAAATTAGAAAAATCACAAAAAGAGATGAAAGTTTGAAGATAATCGTTTCGCAATTACTGAAGGAATTACATGAAGGATCGATTATTCGTTGATACAAATCAATGATATAGAGTATTGTATAATGTGGAAGATAACAACACTTGCCTTATAAAGTATGTAAAGTATGGGATGATTGGGAAGTTGACAGTTATGGGAACGAGAACTTAGGTTGTTGTTTTCGATCTATGATCAAGACGTTGAAAATAGCTGTGTCTTTATCATGGTGACGGTCGGGAAAAAGTGTCTAGCAACTTGTATTTTAGACTTAATCTATTTGTTTCGTAATTTTTATTTAACAATAGTTTATTTCCCTTTCCTAATCATTAGCCATGGGTTTTACGCGAATGAGGATGTGTACGAACATGCATGTCAATTCCTTCGTTACGGCTATGTATGCATTTCTAAGCCGCCTTGTTGGTTTATTATTATTGGTGAAAGTTATAAGATCCCTACCCTATATCATTCTTCATCTTAACAGTTAGTTAAACTCGAATGAGGATGTGATCGAACACACATATCTATTCCATCGTTATGGCCATGTATGTGTGCTTCAGCTGCCTTGTTAGTGTGGTACTTCTGGTGAAAGATTGTAGAATGATAAACCCTAAGCCTTATCCTATAAACCCATTTTACCTTTATAAACTTGTTACTCCTTATCTCTGGTGGTGGAGATGTGTATCCTTTCCAAGCTTATGATAAGAATACTCATCACTACCGAGCAATTGAGTGAATTAGTTACATGTTGCCACATAGATTACTTGAGTGATTTGAGTGTTTTCATCTTCCTATTTCGTGAGGTGTTTAGTTGTGTCCTTGTAATAGATCAAATAAATACTTTAACAGAAAATATCCTTAGGGATACATTTTTTATAAACTTCTAAAGGCTACTTGAGGACAAGTAGGATTCAAGTAGGGGGATATTTAATGACATCAAATAACGTCTATTTTATAGCATCATTTATCCCATGTAATTAACCCATTTTGTATAATTATTAAAAATAATTGTTACTTAATCGTTTGAATTTGAGAATTACAGTAATTATGAAGTATTTGTGTAACACCCCCATTTTTACAATATAGCAGCGGAAACTAATCTGGGGTATTATTCAAAAGATGTGTTATCATTCATTTCAAATCAGAGTTTTACAAAGGCAGGTCTCAAAATCTAAAACATTATGTCTGAATGATAACAGTTCAACCATCTTCGAGTCCATGCCACTCCGTGCTGCAACTTGCTTAATTACCTGAGATAAACATGCTAAAAAGGGTCAACACAAAGGTTGAGTGAAATTCATAGGTTTGAAATGTAATAGTTGAAAACAAGTTATCATAATGGAAATATTGGCATTGCAGGGATAATTATCATAGAGATCAGTATTATTATGGAGAATAGTATTATCATGGGAAAACAGTTGAATATTATCATAAATGGTTGAATGCAGTCACTATAATGTAATAATTGCAAAACGAATACAATTACATGGAAAATCAGGGTAACCATTATTATTTGTACCTAAGCATAGGACATCAATACATTAACAGGAAATCACCGTAGTGAAATTGGTTAGGACAGATGTCCCTGTGAAAAGATAACATGCCAATGTTTATCTATTAGTGACAAAATATTATCGTTTGGCTACCCCAAGCATGGGTATACAAACGGGAGCCGTCACCCCTAATAGATCTATTCACAATATTCGCGTTCACTCGCAATGCAAGTAATTAATGATTCATGATATGGAAATAATGGCACTGGAAGCTACTTAGGCAATAATATATCTGGATAGCATACATTTAGAAAACACTTGCATTCATGGTTTATTTTTATATTTTTTTAAAATATTAGGTATCACAGGTTTTTAAAGTATTCAAAAGATTGAATATGGGGTTATGAATTCATTAAGCCTTTGAAAAGTAATCACATTGTTATAAGATAAACGAGTATGTAAAAGAGTTTGTAACAAGCATGTATCCCCCTCGCGGGTTTATAAAACATTCAAAAGATTGAAAAGCGAGGCTATGAACTCACCTGGTAGGTAGATGTAATAAATATTCTGAAATGAAAGCTGACGACCTTATCACAATCTTAACCGGGGAATGTTGATATAGTAAAATGATAGTAAATAGCCATGTCACAATAACAACCTGATTATAAATATGTCAAGTCTTAGGAAGATTGTACTTTAGAACTTTGGTTTAAGAGTTATGAGTTTGATTGAAGAGTTTGGAATTATTGTATCACTGTTCGGGCCATCATAATTCAGAAGTCATTCAGTAAACGTTTGAGGAGCTAGGGCACTTTAAATCGTAAACCCAACAACTCAGTCAGAACGTAAAAACAAGATTGAACTCCTTAATATGAAGCTCCCAAGTATTGTGATACATATAAATTCGGATTTTAAAGTGTTTAAATCAATATATTGAAATGTGTTAAGCACGAGAAGCGTTAATTAAAGTTTATTGTCCCTTGTAAGTTTAAACATATTTTAACTACTTTTTCATAAATGTTACATTTAGAAGACCCCAGGTTTTGGAAAATTTGCATAGTATGAACCCCGTGGGGTTTGCACTTTTTACGACTTTGGTCCTTCAACTTTTATTGATATACAAGTAAACCTAGGACGATGGAAAAGTTACATAAAAGATCCCTAGAGTTTATAACTTTGATAAAAATATACTTTTTAGTCCTTTTAGTTATAAAGTATCCAAAGTTACGATATAACCCCTTGCATGGAATATATTACAAACTGTCCAAATTGCCATGCTCAAGCTTAGTAATAACAATTTCAATAGACATTTATAAGTTATAATAAACTAAAATATGAGGTTTTAACGCAACACAAGTTTAAAATAACGATTCGTTAAGCTAGGAAGCAAAACGGGTCAAATTAGGGTTTCAAAACGTAAACGCGCGGGTTTTAAGTTCAAATTCCTTCATTAATCAATAAAGTAGTTATTTTAACATTAGTTAAGCATGCTAGGATAGATTATAACAATATTTAATCATTATAACATTTAGTTTTAAGAAAAACGCGAAATTAGGGTTTCGGGTGTACGGTTTTGGATCAAAACGGAAAATGAGCATGAATTGAGTTATGAAACTTTAACAAGAGTATATTTAGGATCATATGAACATTATAAGGGTGTAGTAGCAGAAGTAGAACATTCAAAACCTGGGTTTGAGCTTCAAGGATCAAAAATGGTGGAAACGGGTCAGAATCGGGACTTTCGGCTTCGTACGGCTAGAGTAACGACTCTCGGGCTTCGTTTCTTGGTTTCTTTTGCTTCCTTTCTGTACTTGAGACTTCTTAAGATCACTTAGGATCTATTAGAGCAAAGGATTGCTTCTATAATGGGTATGAGATAAGAGAGTGGGGGATGAAGAAAAATGAATGATTTAGGTTCCTATTTATACTAGTTCAAGACCAAGGTGACTAAGGAACCTTTGTATCTGAGATGGGACATGTGTACAAGCTAGGTAGGGATGTTGAGAAGCTAGTAGATGTGGTGTATAAGCTAGAAAACTAGCTTTGATGTGTTGTTATGCCTATGTGGTGCCGCGGCTAAGAATGAGAGACAAAGGAGTGATGTGACCAATTTTTGTACCATGGAATTGTTAAAGAAGGTGGGTAAGCTGCTCCAAGGTTTCTAGAAGAGGTTCAAATAAGTTATTTGCACTTGGAATGGTTTGAAATGGGTCAAAATTGATGGTAAAGGGGTTCGGGTCATTTTTGGGTTCGACGGGTTCTTCAAAGGTTTTAACAAGGTACATTGTGTTATAAATGATTAAGGAATGATGAAATAGGTTGTTAAGGTCTGGTATTAAAGTAATTAGCAAATATTAGCAATTGGTTTGGGTTAAAACGGATTAGAATTTGAAGTAAACGAGGTCAACGGGTTCAAACAAATAGGGGCCTTTTTATGGTTTCTTGACGTTTCTGATTCTTGGTTTATATTTTGTATACTTTTGATTAGGAATGATGGAATACAGATCCTAGGGCTTATATAAAGTATTAACAATGAAGTTTGGTCATTGGTTTAAGTTAAAATGGGTTGAAATTGAATAAACGGGTCAAAATGGTAATTAGGGCATAATTAGGGTTTTCTGGATTCGTTAAGGTTTTCTAGGCTTTGATTTCTTGCACATTGCTAAGTTAATGATAGATAATGATTTGTAAACTTATTTTATGAGTTTACAATGGCCCTTGGTTGGTTATTTGGGATCAGAATGGTTTAATACGAGTAAACGGGTTAAATGAACCAATTAGGTACATTTAGGGTTTCTGAGTTTTGTATTAGGGTTGTGAGTGTAAAAATGTGTATGAAAGTTTATGAATAGAATAATTAGGGTTTACACATTGTATTTTGAGTGTAGTAGCTTGTACATAAGTGATGGTGAAGAAATTAGAATGAAAACAGAGGTAAAACGGCTATTTTAGATGTCATGCTTAATGACTTATACATTGAGCTTTTAGAGATTTGTACTTTGACTTGAAGAGATTTTATATTTCAAATGAGACATCATATTACTTGTACATATGCTTTAGTAGCTTGTGCATTCACTTTAAGGGTTAGTCATTCATGGAATTAGGGTTTAGAGGCATACGATAACGGTTTAAAGCCCGTTTTGATATAACGTTGCAAATGGTACATTATAGGAATAATGTACTTTGTAATAAGGATATGATGATATTGACTTGACATATTGTGATGTTTGCTTGACATATATGAAGACAGGATTGCCATAGATAGGTTGCGTGAGCTTGTCTACTTTAGTTATGACATACTGAGATATATAAGTAATGTAATAAAGCGAAAAATTTCCCCGTACAATTGTGATAATAGTAAAATAAGTTTTGCATTTGATGAAAATTCTTGGGTTGTTATAATTTGGTAAGTATTAGCAAAAGGTGCGTATTCTGGAGCTTAAATGAAGATATTTTGAAAATTACTGTTCTGACAACTAATACGCCGTATCCATCAAGGAAGATACCGCGTATCTGTGCCTGTACTTACCAAAGACCATGAAGGAAATATGATCAATACGCCATATCCAGAGAAGACCAATACGCCGTATTAAAGATATAGAAGGTGAATATTTTGGTAGATATTAAACGTGGTCCCTACTCCAAACAACCCCCGATACGCCGTATCGAACCCATTTGATATGCCGTATCGCACTAACTTCAAACCCTATAAATAGAAAACTAAAAATGAGTTTTAAGTGTGCTAAATCATATTCTCGATACCTAAACCACAAAATTCAATTTTTAGAGGAGAAAAAGAGTAGAAGAGGTCTTGCAATGCATTCCAATCCATAGGAGACAATGTGTAATTTCTTTTACTTTTGTAAGTATTTAGTTTTTGGTATCATTTGTTAACTCGGTTAGTTTACCTTGGCTAGACCTTTACTCTTGTATTAAGTATGATGTTTGAAGGATAATACCTTTGGGTATTAGCCATTATTATGAAGATCTAAATGTTTGGTTTTGTTTATATCTCGATTGCTAAATTTATCGTTGTATGATTGTTTATGTTTATCAATTTATACTTGTTTATGTGCTTTAATATGTGACCTATCATTCAACTAGATCTAGTGATATGGACCAAGTAATCTAGATGCTAGGATAGCTCTCCATATAGTAATTTATACATCTAGACCAATAGGATCACAAATAACGACCTATCTTTTCCTTTAAATGGTGAGCTTAGTTGGACCGGTAGGTAACCCTTGGGATCAATGAGTATGTTCTAATTAATTGGTAAAGACATGGTTAGTGGACTACTAGTGTATAAATCACCATTAAGCAATAAGTGGGTAAAGTCTCTATGAGCTAGGGTTTAAAAAGATCACCATTGTTCTAATCCCTAAGATAGATTATAATTAGCAAATAAGGATGCTATATGCGGATACGTTAAGTGTGATAGAATTCTTCGTATCTATGTCTTAGGAAGAAGTCTCGTCTAATTTTTAAGAAAGATATGCCGCCTCAAGATAAGTAATCATTTCATTGAATAAACAAACCAACTTCTAATTAGATTAATGATGGCTAAGTAATAATGCCGCCTCAAGATAAGTATGATATGCCGCCTCAAGATAAGTAATAATGCCGCCTCAAGATAAGAATGATATGCCGCCTCAAGATAAGTATCATAAGGCTTGACTGCTCTTTTATCTTCTATTAATTTGCTTGCATAGGTTAAAGTGTCATGAATTGATTGTAGTCACCACCTAACTTATGCCAGTCTCTCAGGCTGAAAACCCCCGTTATCCATTAGATTTAGGACTGACACAGGTTTAGCTAAGGTTTGACTTATATTAGAATTGACCTAGATTAGTTAATCAAAATATTAACAAATTGAAAGATTTAACATCGCTCCATGTGTTTGACACCCTACTTACTATGAAACTACCACCGATCGGGTACACTGCCCATTAAAGTATTGTTTTTAGTTAAATAAACACCACACAATGACACATCAGAGGGCTAATACCTTCGGGTATTTGCCATTATTATGAAGATCTGAATGTTTGGTTTTATTTATATCTATTGCTTAATTTATCGTTAATTGTTTGTTTATGTTTATCAATTTATACTTGTTTACGTGCTTTTATATGCGACCTATCATTCAACTGGATTTATTGATATGGACCAAGTAATCTAGATGCCGGGATGGCTCTCCATATAGTAATTTACACATCTTGACCAATAGTATCACGAATAATGACCTATCTTTGCCTTAGGATCAACGAGTACGTTCTTAATCAATTGGTAAAGACTTAATCAGCAAATAAGGATGCTTTATGTGGATACATTTAATTGTGACAAAATTCTTCATATCTAGGTCTTAGGAAGAAGTAACGCCTAAGTCTTAAGAATAATATGCCTCCTCGAGATAAGTAATCAGTCCGCTAAATAAACAAACCAACGTTATAATTAGATTAATCATGGCTAATACAAATTTCTTATATTTGGCTAGACCGCTCTTTTATCTTTTGTTAATTTGCTTGCGTGTGTAATTGTGTTCTAAATTAATTTAAGTCACCACTAAACCCGTGCCAGTCTCTCAGACTGAAAACCCCCCTTATCCATTGGAATTAGGATTAACATAGGTTTAGCATAGGTTTAACATAGAATTAACTTAGTTTAGATAACCAAAATATTAATAAATTGAAAGATTGTTTCTCGCACTTAGTGATTGACACCCTACTTACCACGAAACTCCATCTAACTGGGTATACTGCCCGTTAAAGTGTTGTTTTAGGTAAAGTTGGCAAAATATAAATTTAAAACTTGAATTTTCATAAATTACAACCTCACAACGACACATCATTAACTTACTCTTTAAAAATAGTTTACGACAAAACCTTCTAGTCATCATAATTAAAAGCACGAAAAGTATATACTAGCACCTCACATAAGTGTTTGGATTCTCTCTTTCACTCAGGTGTATAATAAATTATAACAATTATGGAAAATAGAAAATAAAACTCATTACCTGTTATATAAATTACCATATTACTTGGTAAAAGATCAAACCTCCACCACTAGGCACAAGTATTAGTCATTACTATCAAAGAGGTCTTTTAAAGGGTTGTGGGGTGTAGGTGTAAGATAATATAAATGGAAATAGAAATGGATAGGATACATTTAGGGAGTGACTTTTTGGGTGAAAGGGTTAGCTAATAGATGCACCCCTACACTTTAGTTTTAGAACTCATAATTACAATCTAACTAATGAACCAAAATGAGGTGGATCAACATATCATGGAGATCATTTCACAAACATATGAGGGTATTGACTTGAATTTTCTTCCCTATTCTTCTACGAAATAAATACTACCATGAATCTCAATCGTCCCAAAACTGTATTTACAAGGTTAAGGACTTAGCAACCGTGTACTCGATAATTAACCTGGGTTAAAACAATAATGTACTAAAAACGAGTACATGCAAGGTAGGCTATGGCGATGTGGGTGTAACAATTGGTTTAAAGGTTAACAATGCTCTTCATTAATAGTCTGGCTTAACTAGAAAATTACGAGGACTGATGTGTTTCAAAAGCTTTAAATTTATAAGATTAAAAATACCAGATAATTATATGGAAACACACGGGTAAAAGTATAACCCACGTATGTAGTATAATCTTTTTAGGTAAGACCAAGTCGTTCTACAGGGATTAGAGTAGTGATCAAATAATCAGAAAGAAAATAGACTTTAACAATTTTGAAAATAAATTTAGTTTTACCAATGATAATAAAGATGACTACTCGGATAGTTGAAAATAATTTATAAGTGTTGGAAGTTATTTGACCATGAAGATGGAACATTAAATTATAAAGGCGATTTCTCATCAGAAAACGTTTTCACAAATCAACTTGGTTAACTTAAGACTTATATTTAGTTAACTAGACCAAATGTATCACTCAAATAATCTAGTTACTGTTATATCAAAGCTTATTTTGTTTATCAATTTACGAAAGTGGATTTCTCAGCACAGACGTTAAAGACCATAGACAAATCTTTAAAACCATATAGATCATAACGGGTCTTTCGACCTATACCGATATAATTATATAATCTAAGTTGATAAGCAAAAATAGATAAGATAAGACATAACGGAGTAGCAACATAAGCTTGAGATTAAAGCGATCAAGATCATACCAAACACTTATTCATTATTGTAACTTCACCAAGTAGTCATGAGAGATTTAGCCTCTCATGGCTAAGGAGTTCATAACAAAAGCACACTTTACATAAGTTTCCATAATTTCAACAATTTTGTAAAAAACCGTCTTCGTTCTTGATCATTAGATCTTTTTCTTCAAAAGAGGAGGTATTTCTTAGTGTTTTGGTAAAAGGAGGGGGAAGTGTATGTAAAGAGTAGAGAGAAATGATGGGAAGGGATGATTTGAAATGAGAACATTCATCCTTAAGTTATAGGTAAATTTTTGTGCAAAGTGCGACACACTTAGTAAAAAGTGCGGTGAACTTTGGGTGTTAATGCGATATCATTTAATGGTGTTGACTGGAAGTGCGGCGCACTTACAAATAAGTGCGGCGGTTTTGAGGAGTTAATGCAGGTGCATTTAATGTACTTTAATTCTTTAATCTTTGGGAAAATGTACGGCGCACAATGTTGTATGTGCGGCGGTTTTTAGGCTTTAGAGGAAAGTGCGGCACACAATGTAACAATTGCGGCAGACTTCTTGTACTTTAACTAGAAATCTCTTTCCTTTCTTGTATTTGCTTCCAAAGTGTATAGATTCTTGAGCTTGGGTCTCTAGAGTCTTCAAGTGAACCTATAAGCAATTCAAGCTTAATTAAGTATCAAAAGTTCACGAGAAATGATAAAATATACATAAATAACGCCAAAGAAACATGTATAATTTGGGCGTTGTCAAGGACCGTGAAAAGGCTAAGCTCGGAGGGTTGTACTAGGGGAATCTTGCACTAAAAATGAGTGTGAAGAACATGTGTGGGATAGTTATATGATTGATGTCACCATCATAAAAAATATAGGTATAAAACATTGTTTAATCCTAGTGCCTCTTATCTAGCAATTCTTAATACTCATTATGTAGTCTCGACATGCATCACAAAAACAAGTTCTAGAATTTAATATGCTACCGGTACACATATATAATTTAATATTGATACCAATGCTCCAGAAAAGGCGACAAAGACCATACGTACACATCCGTAATGACAGAATAGACTAAACTGCATATCGATCCATAACTTTGAGAAGCTAAATGTATAAACATATCTTGTACAAAAAATGGATACCTGAATTCCTATAGATATACATGCGAACCTCACATTTTTAGGGTGGAATTCTGAAGATTTTTGTGCTCGTCATATAAATTTTTATCCATTAGACGCTATTAATTCTTGGTTTTTGTCGGTATGTTTCATAAAAAAAATTAAATTTTGGTTAAAATTACCGTTTATGCTATGTTTTGATATATTACAAGTCATTTTTAAGGACAAAGCAAATGGAAATTGAAGGAATAGTTTTTAAGACTTATTTCCCCATACACTTAAGTTGAACATTGTCCCTAATAATCTTTAAAAGTACCCGTATAAATGAATAAAGGAAAAAGAAAACAAGTAAAAGAAAATAATATTCCCCTAATTTGCCCAATGATGGAGAAGAAACATGTGATAACTGGTTAAATCGTCCTCCAAGAATAGTCTAATGTAACTTCCTAAGAACTTACAAGCTTCTTCTCATTAGATATAACCTGTAAGTCAAAGACAAAGACAACTACACCAAGCGTAAAATTGGCAGGATAATGATATATACAATGAAACTTTAGGGTTGACTCTATGAAAGCGGTAAATATAGGCTGAGAGTGATGATATAATCATAGTTTTCTGTAGGTTACAAGGAAATTACAATTTTTAGATATTGTACAATTTATTTTTCAAAAAAAAATTAAATTTTTTTGAATTTTTACATGGCTAGGGACGTTAATCATGACGCTGTTTCCAGCCACAATAAAGATTTTTTCTTTGTTTTTCTTAAAAAATTCCTTGCACGCAATTTTATTAGTTATATCCTATGTAAAATACTACATAAAACTTGAGATTAATCATTACAATCATATGACTCAAAACTAACGTAAATTAATCTAACCAATTTATTTTATATGTTTGAATTTGGTTATTATAAGTAGGATATTTTTCCCTACACTTCTTTTATGCAAAATACCTTTGATTGTCAATAAGATGAAGTTAAAAACAAAACAAAGCATGATTACAAAAATAATTCAAACACAAAAGAATAAACAAGAAGAATTAAAACACAAAACACTCCTAAATGTAGGAAACATTAAATATTAGGTTGCCTCCCAAAAAGCGCTTTTCTTTATCAATGAGTATTGTAGCTAGACTCGAAGTCACACGTCCTTACGTGACTTATCCTTTACACTTCCTTCCGGCCTTCATAGTAATTAAGCTTTGAATGGCCATACACGCACCTTCATCATACTTATATTCGAGTCCTAAATCTAAGCTATGCGAGTAGTGGGTTTTTCATAATTATCTTCATCAATCTCTATGACAAAAGGAGGTATCCGATTGGTTTTATATGTCTGTCAAATCTATGTGTTTGAACATTTCCATTTTATGAGGCATTTTAAATACGATCTTTTCCTTATCTTTTTCAAACAATACTTTTCCTTCCTTTATATCATACACGAGGCCGGTTGTTTTCGTGAATGGTTTTTCGAATACCACCGAACCCAGGTCATGATCTATGACACTAGTGGTAACCTCAAGCACCATGAAATCACATTCGTAAGTGAAATTCCTGATAAAAACTTTTATCTCCCTAACTCTCCCCCACAAAATTGTAAATTTTCTTAAGGTTTGATGGTTTCCTACTTAGTTCCAACCTATTACTCATGATCCAATTATAATGACGCATGGACATTACATTGATCGGTGATTCCATATCTAAATAGGCTTGATTCTTATCAAAGTGACCAATCATGCAAGAAAACTTCACGTTATTCAAGTTCTCGGTCCTAATATTGCCCTTTACCCATGGGGGTCAAGGGTTTTTCAAGAGGTATTTGTGATACCGTAATTCTTTCATAATGGGAAAGTGTCAAAATGTTCTCTTCTCTTTGGTTTCTTCATCAGTTTCTTCTACAAACTCCTCATCGCTTTCAACTTCTCCTTCCGGCTTAACTTTCATCTCGTGATCCTTATACTTGGTCATACTAAACTTCACACTTCCCTATTCCTTAGCTTTATCTTCCTTATTTAGAATAACGATTGAATTAATGAAATGAACACGTTTTGGGGATGTGGGGTTTCTATTTTTTCTTCTAAGGATGATTGAGACAGATATTTCGGGGAGAGTAACTTTGAGGGGATTTTGATTCCCTTACTTTGAAGTTTCGCTTTTGTAGGGTAGTCGGCAGACGCAAATTTCATTTGAGGAGTGGGATACCCTGTAGTGTTACGAGTGGGCGTGTCTTTAAATTTTTTAGAAATTTCCTTCCATAGGATGTTAAGTTTATTGATCATATCGTCTTGTTGTTGTCTAAGTTAGGTTTCAAGGCTAGATAACCTCTTCTCTTGATTAGAGTTAAAATCTCTTAACGCTTTCTTAAGCTTTGTTTGGTAACTAGAGGAATAGGTGGAGAACAAGCCACTTTGTGGACTTGTAAAGGATTGTGCTAGTGCCCAGTTGAAGTTAGGCTTGTCCTTTTAAGTATTAATGGCCTCACTGAAGTTTCTTAGTCCTTGTATTATAGTGAACTGCTTATTTCCTACTTCGTTGTTACGCAAGGATGCATACACGACCAGAGCTTGCTCAGGATCTTCCATGTAGTACTGAGTGTCATGGGGACCACTGCAGATCTCACATAAAGAAGTGATTTTGTTCACTTAAACAGGTTGCTTAGGAGCAAGATGAGCTTTCATCAAGCATTGGACTTGATTTTCAAGCTTAATCAGGCGCTGATCGGATGTACTCGGGACACCCTTAGGCAAAGAGATTGCCTTGACCAGCTTAGCGAAGTCCCTTGGGTCATTCTAGCTTTCATTGTCATAGAGGGAGAGGTCCTCTAATAATACCCAATATTCAACAATTTTCTGCTGCAAGAATACCACAGCAAAATGGTGTCATGGAAAGAAAAAATCTACCTTAGTCAAAGATGTAAGAAGGATGCTTATATTTTCAAATCTACCATTGTTTCTTTGGGTTGAAGCCATCAAAACAACTTTTCTTTAAACAAAATTGTTCAATTATTTAAAACTTTTCGATAAAACTCCTTATGAGCTCATCAACAAGAAAAAACAAAACATCAAGTTAATTCATGTGTTCGGATATAGATGTTATCTGTGTCACACCCCGCTAAATAAGAAACATGAGGCATAACACGATAGGCATCGTCACAACACATTGATGTCATACTAGAGAATATCTAAAATGAAATAACATTAAATAAATCAAAATGTTATGACGACACCTGGTACAAGAGAGGACTTATGTCGAGGTTGATCGTAACTATAACCATACATAGTCATATAAATGAAAATCCAAAATAACAAAGTCCCAAATAGGAAAGTATATCAAACATGAAATGTAAATATCTACTAGTACGTCTTCGATGCAGGGGACCTAAAGTCTCACTAGCCAAATGGTCTCAACCTCTTAAGATTCTCTAACTTCACCTGAAAATAGATACTCTTAAGTTTCAACATTACGTTGGTGAGTTTGTAGGTTTAAATATAAAACAATTCATAAGCTGTGAACATATAAATCAATTGACAATTATACGGTTACAAGCATGCATCATGAATCTCATATCACAACATAATGTAACAAGCTAGCATAATATATAACACCTTATGATTTAGGTCATTGTATGACGTTATAGATTCACTATTTATTTTTAGTATTGTGTGCGTTTGCTTTTAATTTCAAGTATTAGGTCAAATCGCGTAAGCTAAAAATTATCATTCAATGTAAACAGGCATCAAACAATTAAATGTTTACATTAAACAAGTGTTAAGTAATTATTTTGAGAATAATTATTAACTTTGTTCATTTTATTTTTATTGGTTGCGTAAAGTGTTTACGTTTCATGATAAAATACATTTAGGCATACCCGAAACTACCAAAACTTTTCTACGCTTCAACAAATACCCACAATTGTACCCAATACTCAAAATTTACAAAATATCATCACATATAAGCCTATATGGCCAGATATGCAAGGATGAATACAAAGATAATATCTAAATTCAATCACTTCCTAGAATTCATAGGATGATCTCTCTTTTAGGGAACCATTAGATATTTCTTACGAGACTTTCATGTATACTTGACTAACTATCCCTAGAAACCCTCATTGTGTTCCTTGACTAGTCTTAGGCTATATAATGCCTAAACTAGAAGATAGAACACACACACTCTCATTCCTAAGGTGTAAACAACACAAAACTCTCTCATTTTCACCCTCCATAGCCACGGCTCAAAAAGAAAACTATAAAACATCCATATAATTTTTACTTACCACATTTTTAAGTGTTCTTACAACATATCTAAGATATACCAAGAAGGTTTGAAGGTTTGCTTTAAAGTTTACAAGTGTTAAACAAGAAAGGTTCAAGATTAGGGTTTACTTAAAATTAGGGTTTTCAAGGTCTTGTAAGCTAGGGTTTGTAATCTAAACAGGGTTTAGATCTTGTTGTTCATCACCACACATTATATTAAGGTTATCTAAAACCATTAATCTATTAACTTTCATGATTTCATGTGTATATAATGCTTATATAGTTAATCACCATTTAGGAAATGTTTTAACATGTAAAATGGATTTTTACTTGTGATCATGGTTTGATAAACTTTTTCATATGTTAAAGGGATGTTAATATCATGTTATAATAGATATATAAGTATTGTACATAAGTGGTTTATATATAAAAAGTATATATAAACAAGTTACTTAAAAAGTATACTTATATAAAGTTATGGACAAATGAGTATGTAAACTAATGGATCTTGTGATTCTTGGACAATATTTAGACTAATCATGGACTAAGGACCCTAGGTGTGAAATACATGTGATAATAATGGTTGTAATGGACTTGTAACAAGGTGGTCAAGCTTAAAAGTTACAAAATCAAGTTTAAATATGTTTTTATCAAAAACATAAAAACCTACTGTTAGAATTTAAAATTTAACTTATTTATTTTATGTTTTTATAGAATACTACATGTCACAAGGATCGTAGGCATATAAAGAACTCGAAAAACAAAGCTATAACGAAGAAGATACGGCATTTACAAGTTACGCGATAATAAACGGGTTTATAAAAGAAAATTTATAAACACTTTTTGAGATTCACTTCTAATATATACAAATGGTTATTTTTCTCAGATAGTACATATTTTTAGAATTCTTTGGCGTTTTTGTCATGAAGCTTAATACCGGCTGATTGGTCAATGGTTCGTCTTGTGGCGGGATTGATATGGTCATAAAAGATTTGGACTTTAAGCTAAAGATCAATTCCATGATGAGGGAATTTTTGGAGTAAGTTCTTGAAATGAGTCCATGCTTTAGAGAAATACTATCGTTGATGTTGTTGGAACATCAGGATGTTGTTATGAAGTTTTACAGTCCTTCCTGATGGAAATAATTGAGTAAGTAAACAAGTAGTAAGATCCTCCCATGTGGAGATGGATCATGCTGGAAGACTTTCAAGCCAATTGATAGCTTGATCGCGAAGGGAAAATTGAAATAAATGCAGGCGCATTCTTTCCCTGTTTGCAACATCAAGGTCTAGTGAGTCCATAAGTTTCAAGAAATCCTTGAGATGTGATAAGTGAAAAATACACATACCCGTTATTACTTAAAATACCCCAATTAAACCCAAAACAGACCAAAAAGGGCAAAAATATGCTTGTATTTGTGTTTTGTGAATGCAGGTACGGATATATCAAAAATCACAAGAATACAGTCAAAAGCGGACACGAGAATCAGAAGAATACAAAAAGAAGCCAACGAATCAAAGCCAAAGGCAGAAAAGTCAAGCCTCAGTCAAATCATGGTCAACAAAAGTCAACAGGACCCAAAATATTCCATTTAAGCTACTTAACATTCAGAAAAGTCCAAAAATTGTCCCCTCAACCCTTAATGGGCCTAAGAAACCTTATTGGGCCTAAAATACCATAAATAACCTAACCTGGATTCATAAGCCCAAAGCCCTAACCCATTTTTTTTATAAACCACAAGGACCAGTTTTGCATAGCTCCAAATCCTAATTATAACTAGAAAAAAGGAAAACAAAAGAGAGGGACTAAAATTGCATTTTGTCCAAAGTTTAAAAATAGTTTACCCGTTTTCAGTTGTAAAAAAGCGCGAAGGCCTTTTTACTATTCATCGTCTTCTACGATTCACCACATGGGTAAAATCAAGGGGCAAACGTCAATCAAGGGGTTAGATGGTCAATTCAGAAGCGTGTTAGCATGATGATAGGGAGATTTCAGTCAAATCAAAGGAATTATGAAGCTCATACTCAATTAAGGCCACGTCAACCATGGTGAAAGCATAAATAATAGTGGGTTTTTGTGCTAAAACACTCACAAAAGAAGCACAATAACATCCAAAATGGAATGACACGCTGGCAATCTTCAAGTGTCCACACAATGATCAAACGGCCACAATTGAAGCCCCAATGATTAGAAGATTTGATGGACAGGATTAAGGATTTGAGAGTAAGGAAAGAGAGCCTAGAAGCTTCTCACTCAGCCTATAAATAGGCCTTCACCTCTCACACACGCATTATCTAGTTTTTTTTTCACGTAGCTTAGGGTAATTTTTAGCTTAATTTACTTTTCTAGCTTAATTTCTTAAATCATTGTAACATTAAGTATTGTAATAAGCCTTTATTAATGGAACTCAGTTGAATTTAATCTCTTTTAAGCTCTCTTGTTTACTTAATAAGCTCTTATTTTACCTTAAGCTGTTAAGCTAAATAGCCATAAGCTACTCATAAGCTCTTTTAGTCTATAAGCTAAAATTGAGCTCAACTTAGCTTAATCTTACCTAAACTCTTAAAACAGCTTTAAAATA
>BQNB010105662.1:0-23554 GCA_026074375.1 Tanacetum coccineum
AAAAAAGGAAGTGAGAACCTTGCGGCAGACCATTTATCTAGACTTGAGAATCCTCATAAGGATGTGTTAAAAAACAAAGACATAAATGAACATTTTCCTTTAGAAACTCTTGGAGTTATTTCTAGTGAAAATACCCTATGGTTTGCAGACTATGCAAATTATCATGCGGGGAATTTTATCGTCAAAGGAATGTCAACTCAACAAAAGAGGAAATTTTTCAAGGACGTTAAACATTATTTCTAGGATGATCCTTATCTTTTTCGTACTTGTGCGGATCAAATCATTCGACGGTGTGTGCATGGGCAAGAAGCTCTTGAGATCCTCAAAGCTTGCCATGAAGGACCCACCGGGGGCCATCATAGTGCCAATCTCACCGCCTGAAAAGTATTTGATGCCGATTTCTTTTGGCCTACCATAGATCGAGATGCCCATATGATGATCAAAACTTATGATACGTGTCAAAGACAAGGCAACATTTCACAACGAGATGAGATGCCTCAAAATGCTATCCAAGTTTGTGAAATCTTCGATGTATGGGTTATCGATTTTATGGGACCATTTCCGTCTTCAAGAGGAAACAAATACATCCTCGTAGCTGTTGATTATCTTTCGAAATGGGTTGAAGCAAAGGCGCTCCCCACAAATGATGCTAGAGTTGTAGTGAAGTTTTTAAAATCTCTTTTTGCCCGATTTGGAACACCTAGAGCTATAATAAGCGATCGTGGGACCCATTTTTGTAATGATCAGTTTGCTAAAGTAATGTCTAAGTATGGAGTTACACATCGTCTAGCTACCGCTTATCACCCTCAAACGAGCGGTTAAGTAGAGGTGTCCAACCGAGGTTTAAAACGTATTCTAGAAAGGACGGTTGGAGAAAACCATGCCTCATGGTCTGACAAATTAGATGAAGCTTTGTGGGCATTTCGTACTGCTTTTAACACACCGATTGGTTGTATGCCTTACAAGCTTGTTTATGGAAAGTCTTGCCATTTACCAATTGAGTTAAAGCATAAAGCATACTGGGCTTTGAAACATGTTAACTTCGATCTTAAAACTGCGGGTGATCACCGAAAGCTTTAACTAAATGAACTTAATGAGCTTCGTGATCAAGCTTACGAGAATTCTTTGATTTATAAGGAGAGGACGAAGAAGCTACGCTACTCAAAGATCAAAAACCGCATTTTCAATGTTGATGATCGAGTTTTACTCTTGAACTCTCGTCTTAAGATATTCTCAGGAAAGCTTAAAACTCGTTGGTCAGGACCTTTCACCATCACCAAAGTTTTTCCATACGGAACCATTGAGTTATCTCAACCTGATGGTCCAAACTTTAAGGTGAATGGTCATCGTGTGAAGCATTACTTTGGAGGGGACTTACCACCAAAGGAAGTCCAGGATCTCCACACTCTCCCTAAGGACGAATGAATTCAGGGATCGAGTCAAGCTATGTGACTCGGTTACCAAAAACAAAGCGCTTCGTGGGAGGCACCCCATGCTTATCCATTTTCTATTTTTCTTTCTAGTTTCTAATGTGTGTGAGGAGGCTTGTACTCTTCCGTTCTTTGTGTTTGTTGTTTGTACTTGTGATTGTTTGCAGGATGAACCCAAATTTTCTGAAGACTCTCGTGTTCGGTGTTTTGTCCCGGTTCACTCGAGCTTCCTAGCCTTTGCTTGTCATTAGTTTGGGGAAATCCGATATCCTTTCATCTTATCGATTCACGTTTATCTTTGCATAATTAATAAACGGCTTAGATTTGCGTAGAGACCCGCCTTAAACATTGAGGACAATGTTTCATTTTAGTTTGGGGAGGGAATCTATCGATTTGATGTTATCTGCTTATTTTTTTGTTCTTGCGTACCTGTTTTTCTCACAAAAATAACAAAAATTTTAAATTTTTTAGTTTAAAAAAAATGTTAAGACACGAATGTAGGCTTTCCGTTGGTGAGAACAAAAAGTAAATTTTGACCCAATCGGTTTTATACCTTAGCTTTCTCCTTAACTTTATATAGGATTATGTCTTTGTGCAATCTTTAAACAAGGAGCTATAAAACGCTAGTCTAACTTGAAAAGGTCAAGACTTTGCAAGTTCCCATAATTGATTTTAAATATGTGAAGTTCGATTTATTTTAGGCTAAGTATTCACGAGTTTCTTTATTAGAAATTTTAAATTGTGAAGAACAAGAGATGATAGAGTTGAGTATAAGTTGTGATGCTAAACATAGAATAGTTGGATTTCTTTAAGGCTCGTAAGTTTTAATTGTGGCTTTTTCTCCCATTAGCTTGCTTCACCTTTATATATAAATGTTTAATAAATAGAGTTGTGTGGTTTTTTGGTTAATAATTAGTTAATAGAAGTTTTCTTTAGTTCCTTGGTGATTAGGATGAGTACACATCAGGAATACTTAATTTGGCATATTATATGTATCACATTAATAAATATTTTTGGCTTATATCCTTTAAAGAGCCTTAGTGGTAATATGGGATAAGTTAATTCAAATAATAATCCAAGACTGATAAAAGTATTGCTGCATCTTGCCGGCTCACAACCCGATGTTACAGCCTTCTACATAGGTCGAAGGAAGTTACCGAGTTCAAAATATTTTGCTACAATCTTGCGTAGTGTGGCACGATGTTGTAAGCCTTATAAAGACCGATGTTTATAATGTTTTGCTTAATATTTTGTCCTTATTGTAGTACCTAAAGAGCCTTAGGTAATATGGTGGCAATCAAGATTGGTCCATTCATGTCTTAAAGAGCCTTAGGGTATATGACATGAATGTTGCCTTGCTTAAGTAACCTAATAAAAGCCAAATTTTGGTTGCCTCGATGTGGACTTTAATATTGATAACTTTTGATCTTTTGAAAAGGGCTAAGAGCTAATTATTGCATTCTTAACCCTTACGCTTTATTTTTGAATTAATAAGTATCGAAATAAAAGTCTTAAAGAGCCTTTGGGTATATGACTTTAGTAAAATCTTGAGATACAAAAATAGGGAATAAGGGAGGAAAAGTAAGTACACAATTAGCTCTTATGAGTAGTGTTAGCATCATAACTTGTATTTTGCAATGATCTTGTTTTTAAGCTTGGCTTGGAGAGGTGAAAGTCAGGGACGATGAATTTATCCATTTGGACACTTTTCAAGTGCTTTTTGTTCTATGATCCTAAAAGTTACCACAAGGTAATGAAAACAATACATTATGTCACACAAGAATAAGTTGTAGTTAGGTAGTTAATTATTAAGAAAAATCATAAAAAGAGAGAAAAATTTTGAAAATGGGAAAACGGGTGTTTTATAACTTGTGACTTAGAAACTTTCCCCGCAAAGACTTTACTACTTCTTAAACGATTAGTTTGGGGAGGTTTCGAGGTATTTGGTTATAAGGCATGTAATATTGCGTGAGGACACGCAATCGTTTAGTTTAGGGAATTTTGATAGGTGTAAAATACACATATCTGTTAACACCAAAAATGACCCTAAATGACCAAAGATACAGTTAAAAGGACAAAGATATGCTTGTTTTTGTGTTTTGTGTATGCAGGTACGAATAAAGCAAAAATCATGAGAAAACCGGCAAACACGGACACGAGAACGGAAGAGCACAAAAGAAGCCGGGGATTAAAAAGCCAAAGTCAAAAAGTCAACCAATGGTCAAACCTTGGTCAATTCAAGTCAAACAGTCAAAGTAAACACTAGAAGACAAAGACCCTAAAGTTACAATACTAGTCCCTTAAGTTTTCAAAGATTACACAAATGGTCCTTGAAGTCTAAATGGGCCCATTATCCTTAAAAACCTCACCCGAATCCAAAGCCCAAAACAAAAGCCCAATATCCAACCCATAAACCTTTTATAAAAATCCAGGGGCCATTTCTGCCATTATTGATAGTCATTTGACACTTCACTTTTTCTTAAAACAACCACAAGGACCATTTTTTCCAATACCCCAAAGTTATACCTGTTTTTACCCAATTAAGTTAAAACGAAAAAAAGGCGCCAAGAACCTATTCACTATTCATCACCCTCTTCACTTTACCACGCAGTCAAATCAAGGGGCAAGTATCAATCAAATGGCAAAATGGACAATTCAAGGTATAATGAACAAGATGGCAGGGTCAAATTAGTCATCTCAAAGGCACTAATTGGCTTACCCAAGCAAGGAGGCTATGGTGGCAAATGAGAAAGCACAAGGAATGGGTAATCTTGCACATAAATCATTCAGAGAACAAGCACAAACGTCACATCAAAGGATTGCCATGCTGGCCATCTGTGTGATTATCAAAGTGATCCAATGGCTAGTATTGATTCTCCAATGATTAGAGGAATGTACGGATGAGATTAGCAGTAGCGTCTAACTAACTCAGGCTCCTAGAAGGTTCTCTCAGCAGCTATAAAAGGCCCTCACTCACACACACAGGAGGATCTTCTTTTTCTTATATTTTTTTAGCTTATAAAATTTAGCTTATGTAGTTTTATTTTTAAATGTAATTGTTTTTAGTTTCTTAAGCTAGTGTAATCTGTCTTTTCTCAAGTATTGTAATAAGCTCTTAAGTTTTAATAAAATCTCAATTTAGTTTTCAATTACTACTTTACTCATAAGCTCTCAATAAGCTCTCATGAGTCTCTAAGCTTATGATGGAGCTAATTAGTTAATTTAACTTACTTTAATCCTAAAATTAGTTTAATACCTTTGATACTCGGACTTATAAGCTAAAGGAAAGGGAGCTTACAATGGAAGAGCTCCTATGGATTTTACTGGCTTATCTTAGGATAAGCCAGAGCTATTGATAAGCTCATTTGAGCCCTTTAGTTTCTGTTTAGCTGAAGCTTCTAGTAAGTTTTCATTTAAATTCCTTTATCCTTAAATATATAGCTTAATGACTGCTTATTAGTGTAGATATGCTCATTTGCTTAATCTAGTTGCTTATTTGTTCTTACTATTATCTAATTGTGCTTATCAATCATGTTTCCTAATCTGTTTTTAGTTTTAGTATATTAGATCTTAGTATTTCATTACTTATCTTAAAAAATTCATAAAAACCAAAAAAATAAGTAGCTTAGCTTTAGATTCTTAATTCTAGCTTAATAAGTTGTTGAAATCTGTTTGTTAAGCTTGTTATAAGCTCATTGTTATCTGGTATCAAGGTTTTGTTAGCTGGATTTGATTTGCTCAAGTTTTATAAAAATCTGTCAAGTATTAAGGAGTGTTTGGTTTAAGGTAGTTTGACCTTTAATAGTCAAAGGTTTTAGATAAAAGTCTTTGAACCAGCTTTGATTTAGTCTAAAATGGGTAGTTTAGTGGTTTTCTTAAGTTAGTTTTCAAAGATTGAAAAGTTTAAGTTCATTTAGGTTGTCTCAGCACCAGGGGACCTTTTCCCTTTCTCTTAGATTGTTAAAATTTTGATTCAAGCCTCCTAGGCTTAATTTGTGTTTATAGTTTGTTCAAACACACTCAATAGGAGTGTGTAGTGTAGGTCTTACCCTTAAAGTAACCTACATATTAGATTTGAGCTTTAAATTTTTGGTTTAACCAATCTGTCAATTGCACCAGCAGTATTAACAATAAGTTAATACTGTTGGTCTTATTGAATCAAAGTTAGGGTAGCTTAAAATAAGTTTTAGCTTTTAAAACTCAGTAGATTTATAGACTAGATATAGTTAAAGTTAGATTAAGTCTTTTTTCTAATTTTCTAGCTTAATAATTTAGGTGCATTTGCTTTTAAAAAAGTTCATCAAAAATCTCAAAAAAACCAAAAATAGTAGTAAACTTAGCTTAGTCTTTAAAATTGAATTTCTAGCTTATAAGATTCAGTTAATGGTTTATATTTGTAGCTTTATAGTTTATTGATAAGTTCTCATAAGCTTAGCCTCTATCTTGGCTTATTGAGCATTTGAGTTTTTCTTAATTTTGAGCTTTATTTGACCTTTGTGCAAGTGTTTAAGTGGAAACAAGCAAAAGTGAGCTTAAAAGCTCACTTTCTGTATCAGCTGGTTTCAAAAGCTTTTAGAAAGCTTATTTCTAGGTTTCAGCTTAAGTTTGTTTTATTAAAATAGCTTTAAAAAGTGTCATCTTTAAGTTTTAGCTTTTAGTTTTCAAAAATAAAAAAAATACAAAAAAGGTGTTAGCCAACCTCGAACCCACGACCTCTCCCACGCAATACACACGTCTTACCAATATGCTACAATAGTTCATCCATCCTCTTCTCTCCACATTTAATACTAGTACACATTTTCATTTTACTCTTTGATAATAAGCCGTAGCTTATTATAGCTTATTTAGGACTTATTTGTTAAGCCGTTTTCTTCTTTTTATTTTTCCTTTAATCTTGGTAAGGTTAGGAATTTCCCTAAATTTTTCACATTTTTCCATCTAGTAGATTATTTTTAAACATTTTTCTTAGCTTTTAATTTTCAAAAAATCATAAAAAAATACAAAAACAACTTTTAAAAATAGAAAAAAACAGTTTTTAGCATTTTTATGTTAATTTAGACTTTTCTAAGTTTAAAAATCATTTTTTAGAATTTTTAGGACTTAATTTGCTATTTTCTAGGATTTAATTAGATTAAATTAGTTTTTAATTCATAAAAAATTCAAAAATAATCAAAAAAATATTTTTCTTTTTCCTAAAATTTTCTTTTGTCTTAATTTAGGTTTAGAAATTTAGTTTGCATTTTTAGAAGTTAATCTTGCCTTAGTTTCTTATTTGTCGCGTTTTATTTGCTCCCGTTAATTGCTTAGAGTTTAATTGTTTTTAATTGCTAGTTTTTAATTGTTTCTTTTAATTTGTAGAAGTAGAAAATCAAACCAAACTTTATACCCCATTCAAATCATTGTCCAAGCATCAAACGTAGTCTCAATTTCACAAGTCGTTGGGGAAACGACCCGGGAAATCATACTTCCCGGTTAAGATACGTATTATATTATATTATATATATTTTGAAGAATTTCCTTTTTACCTTTGTCCTCAAGGGTAAATTGGTAAATTTTCCATAGTATTATATATATATATTTTACGCTCGTATCAAATATCATCAAAATCTTGTATAAGAGTAGCCTTTGTAGCTTCTTCCTCAGCTAACTTTTTCATTTCCTCTTCTGATTCCCAATCCTCTTGCGCGTTTCTGGCTATTTCTTCATCCTTAGCAAGCTGATTAAACTTTCTTTCAGCTTCATCAACTCCCTCTGACTCAGCAGCTGACTCAACTTCTTCCTTAAGTACTTTCTTGCCTTTGCCTTTAGGATCAATTTTAGGAAGAGGCTTCAATGTAAGTACTGATCTTGTTGATGTAGCCCTTGGTCTATTTGAATCTTCAGTATCTTTGATCTCAACACCTTTTTTTTAGCCTTATTTTGGCTCATAGATACCAAAAACTCAGCAATGGTCTCGTCATCTCTGAAAACAGTTGTAGGAGCAGTACTTTCATCTGAAGTTCCATCTTATGGCTTAGCAGTACCTTCATCAAGCTTGTCGGTACTAACTTCTACTTCTTTTGGCTTAGCGGTACTAACTTCAGGCTTGTCAGTACGAACTTTTGGCTTGTTAGTACCTTCATCTGGCTTGACGGTACTAACTTGATCTTTAGTACTAACTCCCTTTTGCATGTAAGCATCTGTCTCTATATAATACATTGCATCATTAACATCCACATCATCAAAAACTTGATCTGTGTGTGCATTTGGAGTAGATTTGGCAGATTTCTTCCTCTGTTTGGATACAAACTCCTTTTGCATCCACTTTTTCTTCAATGATTTCTTCTGGCCAATTTTGCTTTATGGAGACACTCTTGATCCAAGCATTATGGTGTGATATTACAGGTTTAGCCTTCTTCTTTAGGTGCTTGATCTGAGACTTCAAATATTTAATTTGTGCAGCTTGAGTTGTGACCTATTTACATAAAGACACACAAAGATCCTCATTTCCTGATAGGGATCTATCACTGGATGACTGACCTCCATGATTCCCGCCAGAACCCTCTGGAATGGAATCAGGAATAGGAATAGTATGTGAAGGTCTGGGAGATGGGTCAGGCTGTGTCGCATGGTGGTCTGCACTTGGGTGAGCAGGAGAGGGTGTTGGTTGGGTTTCAGATGGTCTTCCTGAAACTGCACCTTCATCCTCTGTTAGTTGAGCCAACATAGAAGGAAATAAATGGGTCACATTCCCAGAAAAACTTTTACCCTTTTTAACCATAAAAGAAAAAACCTTAGTAGTCAAAGCATTAATAGGGAAGTGGTCTAAGGGGACAGGCACATTCTTGAGTTGGTTAGTCAAAAATACTGGAATAAACCTTGGGTACATGACAAACTTCTTCTTTGCATCCAAATGCCTCATCATACCATCAAAAATTAGTTTAGAAAAATTATATTTCTGATTAGTGGCTAAGCAAATCACTGCTGTGGCAATATTAGTGGGAATTTGATCCCAAGAAGTACTTTTAGAACTAATGCAGTGATTCATAGTATGAAAAAGAAATCTCCACTGGGGTGAAAACAGGGCTTTGTTAAAAGTTAAAACAGTTAGGTCCCCCTCATACCCCATTAGCTGAATAGCATCAAATATAGCCTGATTATGCAAAGAATCTATCCCATCAGCATCATCAAAAAGAAGATCACTTCTTATTGATGCCTCTGAGATATTCACAGGCTTGCCAGCTACTTTGGCAGTAATATACCTAACATTGTTGATTATTTTGGATTTAGCAAACATCCAAAACTGTTCAACAAATGTAGTAGAGACTACAGGACTTACAGTAAGAGCATAATGAATTGAGCTGTGTGTGAGGAAGTCTATGATCTCATGAAATTCAACATTCCCATTAGTCTTTTCTAAGTAGGCGACCATGTTGTGCTTAGGACATGATTCAAGAGCTGTCATAGTCGATGAATTGATGATTGTCAGTAATGGAAAGATTAGGGTTGTTAAATAAGAGCGATTAAGAGATATTAGGTAAAGAAAGTATGCAATTGAGATGGGTTTATATAGGTTGAGCAAACCCAAGATCAAAGAAATGGTGTAATTTACAATTTAGACCCCTAGCGGTATTTTCTCCAACGGCTATTCAGCGGTATAAACTTTACCTAACAGTACCAACTTTAAGCCTGGCGATACTAACTTTTTGGTTATCAAACTTAACCAAAATTAGCAACACTAACTAACTTAGTGCCATATGAAGAGCCCTCAAAAATAAACCAAACTGCATTACATAGCTTTGCACTCAATTCAAATACCATAATCATCTGTAGATATCTTTGAGCAGTACTAAATAAGCCTAGCGGTATTAATTCTGGTACTAGCAGTACAAAGTGTCTGCAGCAATATGAACTAAGCTTAGTACCACATCTAACCTTGAATCCTTATTCCAAAGAGTATAGTGAACCCCAAATGAGTATCATAGCCATCTCCTATTCTTGGAATTCATCTACAAACTGTACAACAAATATCTTGCCTCCCCTTAATTATGGTTACAAATTTAACATCCCAATGCTAACCACCAAAAAGTTAAATCTTGTGACATCAAATCCTTTGGTGAGAAGGTCTGCAACATTAGAGTCTGTGTGAATCTTGATAACTTCTATCAGTCTTTTCTCATAGCAATCTCTGATAAAATGAAATCGAATTTCGATATGCTTGGTCCTAGAATGAGCAATAGGATTCTTGATAACACTTATAGTGCACTCATTATCAATATGGATTCTGGTGTTCATGATATTAAAACCATAATCCATCATCTGATTCTGTATCCATAGTACTTGCCCACAACAGTTAGCAGCTGCAACATATTCTGCCTCAGTAGTAGAATTTGCCACAATAGTCTGCTTCTTGCATTGCCAAGATATCAATCTTCTACCAAGAAATTGACAGCCACCTGTTGTTGATTTTCTGTCAAGGCTGGCTCCTCCATAGTCACTGTCTGAGAAAGCTTCTAGTTCAAAAGGTGAATCCCTAGGATACCATAAACCTAATTTGGGTTGATGTTTGAGGTACCTAAAAATCCTTTTTACTGCATTTAAGTGTGAAGCTTTTGGAGTGACTTGAAATCTAGCACAGGCACAAACAGCAAACATGATGTCTGGCCTTGATGCAGTCAAATACATCAGGGAACCAATCATAGATCTGTAGACATGTACATCTACATCTTCACCATCTTCATCCTTGACCAGTGGCTTATTAGACTCAATAGGAGTAGTAGCTGTTCTGATGGACCAAAAATCAAACTTCTTAAGGATGTCAGCTACATACTTGTCCTGACTAATAAAGATTCCATCAGGTTGTTGCTTCACTTGAAGTCCCAAAAAGAAAGTGAGTTCACCCATGGAGCTCATTTGGAATCTTTTGTGCATACAGTCTTCAAACTCTGTACACATAGACTTCTTTGTAGAGCCAAAAATAATGTCATCCACATACACTTGGACTAACATAATGTCACTCTTATTCTTCTTGATAAACAATGTTTTGTCTATGGTACCTCTCCTGAAACCATTTTCCATCAGAAAAGAAGAAAGTGTCTCATACCAAGCTCTAGGGGCTTGATGAAGACCATAAAGAGCTTTGATCACCTTATAGACTTTGTTTGGATGAGCAGGATCAACAAAGCCTGGAGGTTGATGGACATACACCTCCTCTTCAATAGTGCCATAGAGAAATGCACTTTTAACATCCATTTGGTAGACAGTAAATCCCATGTATGATGCAAAGGCTAAAAATAACCTGATTGCCTCTATCCTGGCAACAGGTGCAAAAACCTCATCATAATCTATTCCTTCCTCCTGTCTAAACCCTTGTGCTACAAGCCTGGCTTTGTTTTTCACAACAATACTTCTCTCATCCCTTTTATTCTTGAAGACCCACTTTGTGCCAATTGCCTTTTTCCCAGATGGCAAATCAACAAGTATCCAAACCTTCTGTAATTTGAACTGCAGCAATTCCTCTTGCATTGCTTCAACCCAGCTTTCATCTTGTAAGGCTTGTGATATATTCTTGGGTTCTTCTTGGGAGAGAAAGCATGCTAACAAACAGTTCTGATGATCTTTGTGATTAGTTCTATTCTGTTTGGAGATGTAGCTCACCAATGCTTGTTGTGCTGAAGAAGCCTTTTGAATCTTTCCTCTTGTTTGAACTGCTGACTTAGGATCTCCTAGAATTTGATCTTTTGGATGATTTTTATGAATTTTAAGTGTGGGAATAGGACTGACATTATAAGGTGTCTTCCAAATTGTTTGAAACAGCCACTACACCCACATTCTCATCATCATAGGCTCCATTGAATATGCCATCACTTAAAAGTGCATTAGAATCATCTTCTAAATCAGGCATATTTAGATCAATGGGTAAATCAACATTAGGGAGAGTAGATGCATCAATAGGTATTTTTCCTCCATAATAGACAAATGATGATTCACCAGCATTTGCACCTGTATAGGTACTAGCAGCACTAAACAAAGGCATTGTACAGTAATAACAGATGACTACCAGTACTAAGTTTGTAATACTGGTAGATTGGCTGCTCTCTTTTGGATGCAGATATTCCTCTTTTTCTCTTCAAAAGCTTGTCCTTGTGCATCATCCAGAGCTGTAGCAACCACTTCTAGAGCAATTCATCTTCTCATGGTCATCATGCAAGACATTGGTTCATCTTCTTGTCATCTAATAGTTTATGCCTTCCTTAACAGCAACATCTTTGAATCTTGTACATCATTGTCTTTAGGAGAACTTTCAGAAGGTTTTCAAGTGCAGCTGGAGCAACAATCTCTATTTGCTGTACATAGAGAAAAGGTTAAACTTAAGTTCATCTATAAAGTAAACATCATCAAAGTCTAAATTAGCGGTTCTAATTTTACCTTTAACCATTATTTTACCTCCTTTGGGATCACTTCTAAAAGTCATAAAGCCTTCATTGTAATCTTCATAGTCTGAAAGATAAGCTTTGTTGTCAGTCATATGGCTAGAGCAACCACTATCCACCACTGCATGATCCTGGAACAAGATCTCTGGATTGTCCTGCATAAAAGTAAGAGAATTAGTATCTCTTAGGGATCCAATCCATTACAGACTTGGAAATCCCTTTTGGGTCAACATACTCAACCTTCTTGAGCATGAATGATCCATTGTATTTGGACACATGATCCAAGTAATTTCCCTTAGGCCTCCAAACCCACCTTGACTTTTTAAGGTCAGTATCCATCTTACCCTTACCAGTATTAACTACTGCTCTTGTCCAAGCAGTAGTCATATTTTGAACCTCAAAAGTTTTAACATCTTGTTTTAAGTCTTTGGGTCTAAAAGCTGGTTTTGTGTAGTAAGACCTCTTGATAGGTGAATATGAGCCTCTTGGTCTTACATTGTCCATTCTTGGGTAAATTGGTCTAATAGCACCACTAGTTTGTGCTATTTTTGGAGCAAATGGTCTAACAGTACTAACAGGCCTAGCAGTACTAACTGGCCTAGCAGTACTAACTGGCCTAGCAGTACTAACTGGCCTAGCAGTACTAACTTTGTGAACTGCTCTTTTCTCATTTTGCTTAACAGGAGTAATCAAACCTGTTCTTGTTAGAACTCCTGTTGGGACAAAAGTCTTTCTTAAATGAGGGTATTTTGAATTTTTTTGATGATTAACCCTTTTAGTATTATCCCATACTGGTTTGTCCACCCTTAGACCAGTATTGACCACAGTTTTCATCTTAGGTTCTTGACTCTGTTTGTCATGAAAATTACAATCTTTGATCAAATGGTTAGTACTTTTACAGACAAAGCAAGCTTTTATTTTCTTAAAACCAATTCCTTATTTCTGAGAAGTTTGATCAATTTTATCAACTCTAGTTTTAACTGTTTGAGTCTCATTAGTCTTAACAGGACTAACTGTTTGCACTTCAGACACATCATCCTCATCATCTGAGTTCCAATCCTCAATGATAACTTTATCTCTGTTAACTGATTCATAGACTGTCTTAGGTTTTTGAGTATTTGCTTCATTTGTTTTACCTACAGTCTCACTTGGTTTAGTATTAAGATCAGTTGTTTTTGACTTAATTATTTTCTTCCTGATGGCATATTCATCTAAACCTGCAAATGATATGTCAGCTCTTGGGGTTAAGAAGTTCCCTGTTATAGGAGGGGGAACTGCATGATACCCATCTGCTTTGGAAAACCTATCATTAGCTGGTGTGGACTCTTCATCACTAGATCTGACATCAAAAACACTCAAACTAATCTCACTATCAGTTTCAGAATTGTTACTCATTTCATTCAATTGTGTGCCATATCCTAAACCAGTTTTATCTCTAGCACTCATTTGACTGTTGAGTAATTCATCAAGATTCTTGGATGATTCTTCCCATTTTTCTATCTTTAATTTTAACTCATCTCTTTCCTTAACAACTTTCTCTAATTCCAGGTTAAGGTTGTTAATTTTTATTTCTCTGCATTTAAGCTCATAGTTTTGAAACTCATATTTTTCACCCCAAGCCAGTTCATTCTTTTCATGTACAAGTATCCTGGATTCTAGTGACTCTAAGGCTAACTCATAACCCTGAATTTCTAGTCTTGCTCTGCTATGTTTTTCTCTTTCACTATCATAATTCTTTTGAAGAGTTTTAAAAGATTCAAGACATTGTTTAGAACATTTTTGTACCTCATTGTCAGAAGAACTTGATGAGCTTGAAGAAGAGATTGCCATTAAAGCATAGTTGACTGGTTCTATTTCAAAATCATTACTCCAGTCATATCCTCCTAGACCATCTTGAGCCACCAGTGCCTGTGATGAAGATTCATTTGTTGGTGCATTGCTCCTGCCATTGTCACCATAAGATCTTTTCCCTTGATTCCTTCCAGATCTGCATTCCCTAGCAAAATGCCCTTTTCTGTGACAGTTGTAGCACTCAATTTTTGATTTATCAAGTGAAACAGGTCATTTTTCTTTGAAATCCATGTTCCTTCCTGTCTTCTGAATGAATTTTCTCACTCTGACAGTCAACATAGCCACCTGCCATCTAAGATCCAATTCTTCCAAGTCATCTTCATCAATCTGCTGAAAATCCTCATTTTCAAGTTGAGGACTGGTTGTTGGTTGTGCAAAGAAAGAGCATGCTACATCATGAGCACATGGGGTAGATGAAACTTGACTAATTCCACCAGCAGTACTAACCCCAAAATCTCCACTGGCAGTACTAACTTCATTAGTACTGCTAGTGTTCTCAGAGGAAAGAAATGCCAAGTTCTGAGAAGTAGAAGTGGAACTTGAAGACCTTTTCATCTCATCTTCGTAGACCCTAAGGTTGTTGTAGAGGTCATCAATATCAATCTCATCAATGTCTGGCTTATTTCTCATGATTAGAGCAATTTGATTCCATGAAGGAGGAAGACTTCTTAGGAACTTCTGGTTGATATCTTCCTTTGATATTGGAGCACCATGAACCTCCAATTGACTTATGAGTTTTTGGAACCTATCATAAGCCTTGTCCAGACTTTCATTTGATGCAGTAGAAAAATTTTCAAACTGATGTTTTAGAACATTTTTCTGCATCTTCTTGGATTCTTCATTACCTCCAAACCTTGATTTGATTGCTTCCCAGAGTGATTTAGCATCTGCAACATTGTGAAACTTGAGGAGGTATTCATCAGGTATTGCTAAAAGCAAGATGCTCTTAACTCTTTCCTGATTCCTTTTAGCATTATACATGAATTAAATCCTAGAAACCCTAAAACAAAACCCTAATCTAGTTCTAACCCTAAAACCTAAAACTAGGCCCTAGTTCAGAATCGGATCAGTCTATAAAACATAGGATCTGGGCAAATCAATAGGTTCTGGGTATTAAGTGAAAACACTAGGTTGTAGCCCTATGTCTTGTGATCATTTTTCCGGTGGAATCAACCCGATTCGACGTCGGATGAATTAGTTATAGCCGAAATGGCAAAGGTGCGCAGATTCTGCACACCTGTAGTAAATGGCTATTATCTCTAAACTTTTGTATAGTAACCCCCAAATATGTAAAACTAAACGTTGTAGAGGACTCAAATATCTAACAATGCTCACTGGTTTGAGCTTCAACGGAGTTACGGTTTGCAAATGGCAACCATTTTACCAAGACTGATGTTGGCTGTCCAAAAACAGCCATGTGTTATATAATCAAAAAACCAAACAGTGAACCCCAAAAACGTGTAAACCACCTCCACCTTGGCACCATAAAGCCCTTCCTTACTCATCCCAATAGCCTCCTCCACATCACCCTATAGCTCCCACAGCATCATGTCCCTCACCTGGTCTCTTAGCTCCTTAAGTCACCAAGTTCCAAAAATTACTATCTATAAGGGTGTAATGCCTCCATATTCAAATCATCCCCCACTTCCTCCCTATAACCATCATAGCAGCCAATCCCTTTGCTCTAAGAAAGAATCCTAAGAAATCATAGAAGTCTCAAGAACAGAAGTGAAGTAAAAGAAACCAAGAAAAGAAGCCCCGGAGTCGTTATTCTAGGCGTACGAAGCTAAAAGTCCCGATTCCGACCCATTTCTAAGCTATAAGCTCAAGACCAGGTTCTCTAAGCTTATATTCTGTATTCATACCCTTATAATGTTCATATGATCATGCTAAAATCATAATATAAAGCTTTGAACTCAAAAACCTATGGTGTTATAAACTTTTTTATCCAAAACCGTATACCCGAAACCCTAATTTCATTTTTTGCTTAAATCTATAAGCTAACTTGTAAACTATTGTTATAATCTATCCCAATAAGCTTAACTAACATTAAAATAAGTTCTTTGATAAGTCATGAAATAATTTGAGCTTAAAACCCGCGCGTTTTCATTTTAAAACCCTAATATGACCTGTTTTGCTTCCTAGCTTAACGAATCGTTATTTTAAACTTTCATTATGTTAAACCTTCATATTTTAGTTTATTATAACTTATAAATGTCTATTGAAATGTTAAAATAAGCTTGCATGGCAATTTGGACATGTTTTGTACAAATTATCCATGCAAGGGGTAATATAATCGTAACTTTCAGAAACTTATAACTAAAAGGACTAAAAAGTGTCATTTATCAAAGTTATAACTAACAAGGATCTATTATTGTCACTTTTAAAGTAAAGGATTACTCGGTATATCTTTTAAACTTGAGGGACCAAAGTCATAAAGTGCAAACTCCAAGGGTATATTAATGCACTTTTCAAACTCAAGGGTCTAAAAAATGTAACCATTTGAAAAAGTATAAAACACATTCAACAATACAAGACATACTTTAATTAACGCATGAGAACGTGCTTTAACATTTCTAGATATTGAATAAAATGCTAAAACTGCTTATGTTATAACTATTATATCATTCATCATCGATGTGCTTTCAAAAGTCATGTCCCAGATTCATATCATACCACAATACTAGGGAACTTCATATTAAGAAGTTTCATCTTGGTATTACGTTCTGATTGAGTTGTTGGGTTTACGATTTAAAGTGCCCTAGCTCCTCAAACGTTTACTGAATGACTTCTGAATTATGATGGCCCGAACGGTGTTATGATAATCTTTATATCAAAATCAACATCAATATTCAAAAATTACATATTTAATCAAACTAAGACTTAACATATATTCACAGGTTGCCTGTGACGAAGCCGTTACTATTCATTTCATATACATTGCTATCAATTTCCCTATAACTGGTCAGGTGAGTTCATAGCCTCGCATTTTAATATTTTTATAAACCCGCGAGGGGGATACATGCTATAAACATGAATGAAATTATTTCTTTATGCTATTTCAATTTAGTATTGCCTAAGTAACTGCTTTGCCTTTAAGTCCCCATAATCATGAACCGTTAATTACTCTTCGTAGTAAGCGAGAATGATGTGACTAGATCTATTTGGGCTGGACTCCCCGTTGGTGTACCCAGTTACGTGTAACCAATTGCACATCATTAGAAATCACGCGGTAATTGGCAAAGGAACCCACAGGGGCTATAAGTATCACACCATACCCCTAAGGCTTTCCGGATTCATGCAAATGGCAATAATAAATATGTTTTTCAATAACGGTGTATATCAACTAAGCCCAATATCGCACTTTTGCCATTCAAATTTATTAAACTTAAACCTATGGATTACTCAAACCCTATGTGTTGCTTTTTAGCGATGTTTTATCTCAGGTAACTAATGGCACTAAGTTGGCGAGGACATGAAGAATGGAAAAAACCGTTTATCAATTACACTTTATTTGTATTGATTTTGGGAACCTCTCATTTTGTAAAAACACTGAAAAATAATGAATGATAACTTATTTTCCATAAACTACACTTTTTAATTCGTATTCTATGATTGGTGACTGTTGAACATTGAAGTAATACCCCCATTATAGCTTCCGCTGCTAAACAGTAATATGGGGGTGTTTACAGATTTGTATCAAGATCCTACATTATAGAGAACAAGGTTGAAACTTAACTAATAACTACTTTTTCTTTTTTCCTCCAAGAAAGTCCTCCGAGATGCTATATCTTCTGAAAGGTATGTAACAGATACATAACTATTATACTAATTATATAGAATAACATTATATTACTATATGGTTACAGTCATGTCCTTCGTCCCAATGTCTGTTCCTACTATCCACTTTCATCAGAGTTTCGCATGGAAAATAGCTTTTTTTCCAACGTATGAATATTCATAACTATTACTTCAACTACTTCGGGTAGCACTAATCTTTTAACTCTTCAAAGATTCTTGGATGGTAATGATCCCGCCAACATTCTCACTTTTCTATTAATAAATCCAGTATTTAGAAGAACGTACAAGCATTTTTATGCTAAAAGAATACACCTATTCCCCACCCAGATCAAGTAACTCCCACCAGGCTATTTTAACTCCATTTCCGATATTACCACCTTCACTACTGTTTAAAATACGCTCGATATATCTTGTTCTAAAGAATAATTACCACCTAAGAAGCAAATTCATCCCCCTTCTCTTCTTTATTAAGCTACGTTATTAAATTCATCTGCTGAAGCAAGCCTGTACCTAAGCATCACCATACAGTCTCAACTTATACTCCTAAAACTCACCTAGATATATGAATTAGGGAAATACCTCTAATAAGAATGCATGCAAACACCACGAGAAATAAAAACTGAAAGTGCATCCTGAATTACTAGAAGAACCACTCTTTTCACTGTATTGAGAAAAATGAAAGCAATATTTGTAAATGATTGGATAATCTGCCAAGGTATTTTGATCAAGTGAAACCAAACATAGGAAGCCGGCTACAGAAGCAAGCATATGGGACAGAAGAGACAAGAATTCTCTTTTTCGTTTGTTTGCTTTAGGATTTCTTAGAAATAACCCTTGAGGATATCCAAGATCGCCCATCAACTATAAATGAAGAATTCTTATGGACCACACTTCATAAACTACCAAGTACTCACTAGAACGAGAACCTTATCCTTATATTTTTTTTTATCTAAGGACACGTAGTATAAGTAGCAACACCTGTCAGATCTTAGGTTATGTAAGATAAGTATTCTATAAATAAAGTTCAAATTCCATTTTACCTTACCATTTCAATATCATATATGTCATTTCTTGTTATCTCTGTCTTCATCATCAATTAACTAGGCCACCACCCGATTATCCCTTCAATGAGTTTATCTATGCAGAGTTAGATAACTCATTATAAATCATACTACGACCACTAAGAAGTGAACTAATCCCGAGGAATCTAATAAGTCAAATGCTTGTTTGAACGTTCATATCTGAAAATCTTAAATTCCAAAACTTCCTGTTATATCCTACAATGTAATATCAAGGAATATGTTATTTCTTGTTAGAACTCACACAATGATATTCACTATCACTAAAGTATGAAATTTTTAATTTTTATACAATAAATAGTGATATGACTATCATTATATGCGATTCTATTACGTGTTATCTTATGTTTGATAAAATGCCTTCCCAAAAGATGTCAACATCTGAAGCAGCAGTCCTGACCATTTACCATCGAAAACTATTACTCATACGTGCCATAGTTTATCTGGAAGGCACAACTGCAATAGATGCAAGTACAAAGCAATCCCAACTCTTAAACTAAAAAAACTCCTGTAGCAATGAAAATGATCCTTACAAAGAAGGTTTACAAGTTACCAACTTGTCTACTTCAATGGTACGGATGGAGCGATGGTCTCATTCGCTGGTTTATAAACGGACAGAATCGCTATTTACTCGTAGCAAATGTGCCGAAAGAACAAGTGAGATTTGCTGTTAGTACCCTCACTAAGGAAGCTTTGTTCTGGTGGAATTCATTTACCCAGTCTATTGGAATAGAAGAAGCCTATAAGATCACCTGGTCTGAATTTAAAAGGCTCTTGATAGAAAAGTATTGTCCTCAAACCAAGATTAGGAAAATGGAAGAAGCCATTACCATGACCCATAAGTTAATAAAGCATGTAATGAAACACAATTCTGTACAAGAAACCAATAACCATAAACGAAAGTTTGATAATAAAAGAAACACCACTGACAACAACAACTACCCCGATGACCGCAACAACAACAACTACTCCAACAATCGCAACAGGGTTTTTGACATTAGTTTAATTAAAAATGTAGATAGTGCACTGGATCCGTAAAAAAGAGAAACCACGAGGACATGACCCGATGAAAAAAAATCACAAGGACCACAAATGTAGGACCCGGCAAACCACATGGACGATTTATGTAATTCTCTCTATTTAAAAATACACATTTTGATATCCAAGGACTCACCAATCACTGACATATTTATTGAGTTCGTCTAAACTAGTTGTCTATACCGGATGTTTGGGGGTGTTTGTTTTAACTAAGAATTTTAACTTAAGTTGTAAAGTGTGTAGTTTGATAAGAAGAAATAATTAAAAGGTGAGAAGCATAATTATTTTTTTTAATTATTATTTTTCTTTCTAACCTACCAATATTTTTAGTGCAAACTAGTAAATAAATATATCTTTTTATCTTAATCATTTTTACAACGAGGCGTCCAGACCCGTGCGTTGCACCGAACTTGTTTTTGGATAAAAATTTAAACTTTTACTTATGTCACGTATTGTATAATTTGATCCCCATGCGATGCACATAGGTTATGTCTAAGTGTTTATTGCGGAATGTTGGTGTAAATTGTCGAGGTGTAACTATAATGGTGCATGTAAGTGATGGTGCTTTTATGTATAGGTTGTGCCTAAGTGTCCTTGGCTTGGATTAACATTCTGTAAGAGCTTTATGGAGAGTTCCTTTTTTAAGCACAGGGCATGCAGTGGCATCCCTGGGAAATTTAAGGAATTTAGGAACTTGATGTTGTATACTTGTTGTTGGTCTAGAGTATCTGTTGATGCCTTACATTAATGTGTATGAGAATTCATTTTACGGATATGTATAATTTATAATTAGCTCCAATGGCTTCTTTCACTTATAGTGAAACTTCTTCTTGAATCAAATTGTGTTATCAAAGCATATAAAAGAACTAATTCAATGCGGCGAGTTTTGTTTATTTTATTCATACCCCCAAAAACTCCCTATCATTTTAACAACAAAGATATGTATATAAAAGGATAGTACAATATTTTGATGTGTTTTGAAATATGCAAGTGATGGAATCTTAAAATTTGCATTGAATAGCAGAAGTGCAAGCCAATATATTAATTGAATGAAAATTTTAAGATTCCATCATATTCAAAATAAGTAAAGAAGTCTACCATGCAATTGGGTTCAACACCAATTCATACAAATTTGCTAAAGAGATTTCCTTTTTTCTTATAGTTGATCACAACCTTTATAAAAACACGTCTTGGGTTGGAACTATCTCTTATTAAAACAAAATAGGCATCAAAAACTTAAATTTCGGTTTTCTCAGTTCCATTTGTGTTATATAATGAGGTTCTTCGTGTACCTCTTATTTACCATTTTATATATGTAAACTTCAGATATGAATATATCAATCAGTTACCATCCGTTGTTGCAAGGTCTTATCAGTTTAGATACTTGTCGCCCATGTTGCCACCACAATTTTCATGGAAATTGATGTTTTAGATTGCGCTGTGTAAAACCTTCTTTATGTTGTACTACTGATCATAAGAGCCGGTATATCGACCCATTAAAAAAACTTGAGTAAATTTCAACAGTCGATGTATCCAACAACAATAGTAAGCTACATTAAGAAATATGGTTCTAAAGTCAAAGGAGTATACAAAAGATTTAGTACGCTTTGCATAGCTTCATATTAGCCCATCCTATCAAACTTTAAGCACTATCGCGTTCATCCGTGTATTTCATCAGATGGGTTGGAACGTTCTCTTCATAGCTCTTAGCACCCATAGTCTTGTTCAAAGTATCTCTTTGCCTGGTGAAACATGGAAAGATCAATAAATGATATAGATAATACCTCCAAGTACAGGTGACATATTCGACCCATTTTCACATGAATACTCCCTTTAGATTGTTGTCTCGTTGAGACATATACTGATACTTCAAATCGTTTTATATCTAAAATAAACTTTGAATATGAATCAAAATATTAGACAGAATGGTAAGCTAATAAACTATGCTATTTTTTTATTTTTTTATTTTTTTGCTTTTCAAACACTTTTAAGACAGATTACAAGCAAACAATGAAATAAGCTAACAAATGACATAACTAACATATAAAAACTAAATTAATCAGAGATAAGCTAGAATTAACAAAAATAAGCTACTACAAACAGATTAAGCTAAATATGCAGATTATAACTATGATTATGAAAAGACAGATAAGAAATAACAAAGAAAAAGAAAATGGTACCTCACACCTCAGCTAAATAGAGGTGAGTGCTTATAACAACCCAAGAATTTTCATCAAATGCAAAACCTATTTTACTATTATCACAATTATACGGGGAAATTTTTCGCTTTATTACATTACTTGCATTGTCAATATCTCAGTATGTCATGTAACTTACATAACTAAAGTAGACGAGCTCACGCAACCTACCTATGTCATCCTATCTTCATATATGTCAAGCAAACATCATAACATGTCAAGTCAATATCATCATATCCTTTTTACAAAGTACATTATTCCTATAATGTACCATTCGCAACGTTATATCAAAACGGGCTTTAAACCATTATCGTATACCTCTAAACCCTAATTCCATGAAGGAATAATATCTAAAGTGAATGTACAAACTATTAAAGCATATGTACAAGTAATATAACATCTCATTTGAAATATAAAATCTCTTCAAATCAAAGTACAAGTCCTTAAAAGCTCAATATACAAGTCATTAAGCATGATCTCTAAAATAGCCGTTTTACCTCCATTTTACCTCTAATTTCTTCACCACCACTTTTGTACAAGCTACTACACTCAATATACAATGTGTAAACCCTAATTATTCTATTCATAAACTTTCATACACATTTTTACACTCAAAACCCTAATACAAAAGTCAGAAACCCTAAAACCGAGCTAGTTTCTAAACCATGACCCGTTTCTTCGTTTTTATCCATTGTAAACCTAAACCAATACTCAAATAAGTTGTAATAACTTAATTTACAACATTCTCAATCATATACAATCATCATTTCATCATTTTACTTCAACTATATGCAAATTGAATCCAAGAAACCCTAATTGTGCCCTAATTGGAACTTTGGACCCGTTTACTCGTTTTCGCCCATTTTAAACCCGAACCACCTATCAATTCTTGTTATTAATCCTTAATACAATCCTTACAAACATTAATCCATCATTATTGATCAAATGTACACGAATTACAAGCTTGAAAACCCTAAATAAGCCCTAAATGACCCGCGACCCATAATCTTGCAAAATGACCCATTTTAGAACTTTCCATTGCAATCAAGCACCTCATGACTCACCCACATGCTCCATAGCAGCTTACCCACCTGCTATAACAAAAATCTTACATGTTCTTGGTACAAAAATTGGCCACATGGTCTCTTTTTCTTCCTTGTTTACACACGGCATCACAAGAGCAAGACAACACCTCAAAGCTAGTTTCTAGCTTATACAACTCATCTCATAGTCTCTCCTCATCCCCCTCTAGACTTTATACATGTCTTAATCTGGTCACAAGGTGTCCCTTGGCCTCTAAGGGTCGAATTACTATAAATAGATGCATAAACTCTTCATTTCAAACTCATCCCCCACTTCCTCCTCTATAACACATCATAGCAGCAATCCTTTGCTCAATATTAATTCTAATAGATCTTAAGAAGCCTCAAGAACAGAAGTGAAGCAAAAGAAACCAATAAAAGAAGCCCGGGAGTCGTTATTCTAGGCGTACGAAGCTAAAAGTCCCGATTTCGACCTGTTTTTAAGCTATAAGCTCAAACCCAGGTTCTGGATGTTCTAATTCTGCTCCTATACTCTTATAATGTTCATATTATCCTAAATAAACTCTTCTTAAAGTTTCATAACTCAATTCATGCTCATTTTCCATTTTGATCTAAAACCGTATACCCGAAACCCTAATTTTATGTTTTTCTTAAAACTAAATGTTATAATGGTTAAATATTGTTGTAATCTATCCTAGCATG
>BQNB010105663.1:0-23554 GCA_026074375.1 Tanacetum coccineum
TCCTGTAGGAGACAACACATGTGTGTTAGAATATGATGTTGTAGATGACTCTACCTATTTAATGTTGCTTGAGGATGTGAGAGGTTCAACAAACTAACTTTCTTGACATTGTTAGGGCATGTATCTCTAACATATACCAGTAACTCCTGAATTCGTTGGGCATGCTTACAGGTAAAGTCTAACTCATTATCTAAAGGTTGTTTTGATTTAGCTTGTTCGACTATTTCCTAAAGAATTAAGGTAGTCTATGTGAGCTTCCCTATTTTGCAATAACCTAGGAGCCAAAGGTTCTAAATCGAGCGTGAAAATTCCTGGAACAATAGTGTAGGCAGATGGTGTTTGTGCAGCAATATCAACAATTTCTTTTCCTTTTACTTTTCGTAAATCATTTTTCAATGACGTTATCACAAAAACCTTATCTTGAATTTGAGCTTTTAAATCCTCATTTTTAGCATATTTTAAGTTTAGTTTATCAATTAAAGAGTCACTCTGTTCGTTAGTACGAACACGTGTCTTTTTGATTGAGTCGAACTGCTCTTTATAAATCTGTTTCACATGATTAATTTCATTACAAAGACGCTCGTTTTCTTAAATCAATTTTGCCACACTATTTTCCAGTTTCATGATTTTCGTCTCTAATTTACAATAATCATAATTCACATTCTCTTCCTTAGACTTTTCTCTCATTGATTTTATAATATCCTTCAACTTACAAATGGTACTGTCTTTGTCTTGAAGCTGGGCTTTCAAATTATTATTTTCAAAAAATTCTAGAATTTTGAGAGCATTGTGATTATTACAAGATTCATCTTTTTGAAAAATTTCTTGATTCAGTTGTATTGACAATTCAAGAGAAATACAATGTTTTTTAAGTTGTGAGTAACTTTTCAAAAGATCATTATGCGCATTTTGTGATTTCAAAAGCTCGGCCTCAAGATTGAAACACTTATCACAAGATTCATTTCTCTTTCTTTCCATATTCACAGATTCACCAATCAAAGACATAGAATTCATCACAGTCAGAAGAACATCTTGAGACATGATTTGTTGTAAGAGTCAATCATTTTCCAAAAGTAATTATTTCTTAGCAATTTCCAAACAGTGTTTGTCAACTAAAGACTGTTGAACAGCAGCGTCCATTTGGTCAAAAACTATTTGTACTTCCATTATTTCATTCAGAAGATCTTTATCAAACACATTGAAGATGTCTTTTAAAGATTTTAGAAATGAAATAATTTCATTGTTAAAAACAACTTTAGTATGTTCAAACTCCCATTCACTTTCTGTACGAGCATCATGTGTTGTCCTCTTCTTCACCATAAAGTCAAACTGGGCGAGGAGGAATTTAAGCTTTTTAAGGCTTGCATTCACCAAACTCACCTTAGGTAGTTCACTAGGAACATCCACTTTGACAGGTGATTTATTAGAAGATTCAATGGTAGGATTGGATATACGAAACCAAAAAGCTTGTTCAGCCGACAATTCTTGTTGTGGAGTAAAACGTTTCCCAAAATCTTCGGATTGTCTATTTAATTTTTCATAATCGATAGTTTTTATTATTGGAAATTTTCTTTGCAATAAACTACTGGATCCTTTTGCCTTTTCAAACAATTTTTGATTGACTCCTTCTTTCAAAATCAATGATTTCGTCATCATCAATCAACAGGCATAGCAACATGTGATATTAGACAATAACAGCAACATCATACAGGTTGGTTTTATCCGCTTACTTCTAAAGAAAAAAACGGATTTTGATAACCTGATGAGCTTGGTTTGTGTGTATTATCATAAAACGCTTGTGGCCTTAGGTTAACATTGCACTGTTTGAGCAGATTGCCCCACTTTATAAACAATAATATCAAGTTCCTTAATCGTCTTTTCAATGAATTTTCAATTATCCAAATATTTAGTTTTCATTTTCTTTGGATTCATATTTGAAAACTGTAAAAAGTTTTTACAAAAGATTCCTTTCTTTAATTTTAGTTTAGAAGATTTTGCTCAAGTGAGTCAATTTGTTTCTTTGAGTGCAAGTTTTCTCTCTAAACAATATCATCCATTTAAGAACAATCAACTTTTTCAACACTACTTAAAATACAAAATTAAGACGTTGTTCCGAATTTTGACCCTTTCCTTATATCTCTCTCTAACTCCAGCAGATTATTGGATGTCATTATTCTGTTCCTTAATAGCCTTTTCTCAATTATTTTACATGAATATTCATTTGTTTAGACCAATTTGTTCAATCACAGACTAAAACAATGAATCTTGTTGTGCCTGCAAACTAGTATCCTTGACAGATGCCTGTTGTGTTTCTTGCAAATATTGAGAAAGGAATGATATTTGCGATCACTAGATATCTCATTAACAATAAAAACTATAAGCTAATGATTGCTTAAAATCCTGCAATTGCATGCACAACATTTGATTATCCATATATCAGATATGGTTTTCAGAATAGATAACCGCTGAGATATGTCCAGGACCCTAGATTGGAAATGTTGGCCATAAGAACCGCTTGAGTAGTCGAGAGATCATCACAGTCTGAATCATAAGTATCGAGATCCTCAGTCTGGAAATCAGCATTGTGAGGGATGATTGTCTGAGCTTGATCAGCTAGAATTCATGGATCTGCAAGAAATGCGAGTTGCTCCTCATCCAATATTTGTCCAGCTTCCTGAGCTTTTGCTAACATTGCTTTCTCTTTATACCATGCAGCATTCCTTGGTCGCTTTGGCTGAGTGCATTGCCTAGCCATATGTCCTTCACCTTGGCAGTTGTAGCATTTAATAACTCTTGCCTGTCCACTTGTTGTATTTCCCCTTGAACTAGTAGCATTTCCCTTAAAAGTAGTACCAGAATAATGTTTCCCTTGTCTCTCCTAAACTTGTTGCACGGTAACCCTGCCATCTTGAATAATGGCTTGGTTTCTTAGATTAGAGGAAGTTCTGAGCTGATTATTGGTAAAAGGAAACCTTGAAGAAGCTACAGCCGTTAGAAAAGCCATTGCTTTATTGAGACAAGCAATCAGATCATCTCCAGGAGAAAATACAGGAACAGCAAAACCTGAGTCTCTAAATGGTGATTCAGTCGTAGGTTGTGTAGGAGCTTGAGGTGATTGATAAACAACTTGTTGATCCATGTTGTGATGGTGAAATTTTTTGTTAAAGTTAAGGATTGTTGTAATAACACTGATAAGTGTTGAATTGGGGTGGTGTCATCTACTGATTTGCAACGAATGCAAGTGGATATTGATTGCGTTCACGCATAATACGGACTTCATTTGTATGGAGTTCGTGTTGTTCAAGATATGCATGAAGTTGATCAAAGTTGGAGGTATGTAAATCTTTAACTAGTTTGACATCCGTCACAAACTTACTCCATTCGGGTGGAAGACTGTTTAAGAACTTGGTATTAACTTGAAATTGCTCCATTTTCCATCCTTGTAGATGAGTGCATAACATTGAACAGGGCTAGAGTAAATCGCAGTAAATATGTATGACATTATGATTCCCCCTTGATGTGAGAAAACTATTAAATGCATCATACAGCTTACAACACTCCTCTTTCTGCTATTGTCCAAAAGATGTACCTTGCATCAGTAATTGAACTATCTCCCATAAATCTTTAGTAACTCTGTGATGATTCATAAGTGAATAGATATCAATAGGAAGACCTTGAAGAATGATATTGGTAGCTTTCATATCACAATCAGCTTGAATTTTCTCAGCAGCAGATAATTCAGCATATTTATTTGTTCTGAATGACAAACACCCGTTTGATGGATCTCATTCAACCGAGCCAAATGAGAGGACCATGTTCAACTGAATTAAGTATCATTCTTCCGTGCTCTCTATTTTACATGTATAATTCCATTCTACTCTTCCATGAATCATACAGGTCTTTGTCCAACATGGGTGGACGATTGTCAGCATCGGAGAGTATCATGTACTCAGCAAGAGTATTCTTCTGTCCAAGTGAAATCATTGGATCCATTTCAATGTGATAAGATTAAAATGATCGAATAATGATTGGAGGTTTTTGTGTTAAAGTGAATTTTGATTAATGAAGTTGAGTCTTTCGGAATACACGGGATTTTACAATTCTTAATAAAAATGGGAAATCAAGTTTTTACGGGATTTTACAAATCAAAGAACAACCGTATAATTCACCTAATAAACGTGTATAGTTCTCCCTTGAAAAAATGTATAAATCGCCCTTGCAAATATACACGTATAAATTGCCTACACAAAAGGAATATATAAATCGCCTTTGTTAAACGAATGTATAAATTGCCTTCACAAAATTGGATGTATAAATCGCCTTTGTTAAAATAGAGTGTATAAATCGCCTTTACAAGTGACAATGTATAAATCGCCTTTGTTAAGAGAATGTATAAATCGCCTTTGTCAAGAGGATGTATAAATCGCCTTTGTTATTAGAATTGTATAAATCACCTGACTTAGGATCACGTATAAATCGCCTGAAGGAAGCGTATAAATCGCCTGACCAATTTAACACGTATAAATCGCCCATAGAACACGTATAGATCGCCTGAAACACTACGAAACTCAAAAATCAAAAATCTTAAAAAGACTCACTTTTTGACATTTTTACCCAATTTTTCTTGTACTTCTTAACTATCTAGGACTATTAGAACCTTAAAAACACAAACTTTAACGTTTTTGACATGAAAATTTTGAAATCAAGATTTTGGAGTACTAAAACGGCTCTTTTAAACCAAAAAGACCCAAAAGATGATATTTTTTATGGTTTCTTGAAGATTTCTTGTACTTGTAGTCTAAACTAAGATAAGTAAGAAAGAAAGTTAAAAGCTTTATGGTTTTTAAACCCTCAAAAAGTGAAAACTTCTTGATGGATTCGAACCAAACACACGACTAAAAAGGGTATAAAAAACACAAAGACACAACAAACACCCCAAACAAGCTCTTTAAACGCATTGTATGAATATCTTAACCCATGTATGGATTGAGATTCACTTGAGTATTAGAGAGAGAAAGAAGGTTGGAATGAACACTTTAGAGTATAATGATAATATTAGCTTAGTGAAAAATATGACAAATAAACAACCAACACCCTCTCAAAGCTATAAGGAGGGTTTATATATGACTTATGGCCGGCTATAGACTCATAGTGGGATTATCCATGGGCCTTTGGCCCGGTTAGCTTTCTAACTTAACCATACAACTTACTATGAGCTATGACTAACTATATTGGTAGTGACCGACACTTTTTCGTATTTCTAACAGTAACCAAGAAGCCCTCGTTGTCAATTATTTTATGACCTGCTGATATAAAAAAATATTTATTAACATACTTAGGAAACAAAGCGCTTGGATAGAACTGAAGTTCCATTGTCACTTGATTCAAATTCAGTATGAACTTTGTAGTATAGAAGAAAGCAATAAGTCAAATATAAAACATGAATTGCTATAAGTTACTATAATTTCTATAAATAGTCTTTATGTCTTGTTATATGCATACATCTTTCTTGAATCCGAATAATATTTTGGTAGCCATTTAGAAAAATCAAGATAATAGCAACAGTTAGAACTGAACTGATTTTCTGCTGGTCTAGATAGGAAACGGCTAAGTACAGTGATTTTCCCATTCAGGCTTTGTATTTGTTTTAGGTTCTAGGGGGGACAAATTCTAAGATGGCCTGAATTTTCTTAGGGTTTTTCCTTTATGCTTCTTGTGCTAATCATGTCTCCTAAGAATTGACCCATATTTAGCTAGGTAAAGCTTCTGTAATAGCAAAAGCAAATTTAACTGATAATATAATTCCTTTCCTAGCACTATGTAATGTAGCTATTTGAACCTTTAAAGAGATAAGTGTGAAGCCTATGATGTCATACCGTGATAAGATTTTGGTTCAACACTAACTAAGACATACCTCTCTTTTTTTACATTTGTTTTAGGGATACTACTTGTCGTTACAAACAGAAATTCTGATGTGATTATATTTTAACTGCTCATTGTTTTGATTCTTGTTGTACCATTCCAAATTATGTTACTTAGTTATTGTAACTACTGGTTTATAAAATGGGCATAAAGTATATTTGAAGCTGCTTGGAATAGTAATAATATAAACTCTGAGCAAACTGTGAGGTTAATATTTTTATCATTTTAGATGTATGCGATGAATGGTTTGTTACAATGTTACCTGAAATCTGGCCCGGTTATGGCCCGTGGTCGACACATGTATATATGATGGTTTCCTTTTTTGCATTTTTGCTGCATATTGTACATGATATGTAGTGTCAGTCCTTGTTTTTATTGACGCTGGTGATTGTTGCTTATGTTGTAAATCTTATTCCATGTGATTGTAAAAAACGTCTAGTTAGTTAGAGTGTTAGCATAAATTTTATAATAAAAGGTGAGTGAGTCTGTTTGGTAACATCTTTTTTTGGCATATTATGTAGGAAAAACCTTCTAACTATTAGGATTGTAACACCCCCAAAATCAGGTAGCAGCGGAATGGTAACAATGGGGTGCTATATCAAAGTACAACAATCAAGATATAGGAAACAACCTTAAATGGACGTTTTAAGATAAGATTTCATTCGATGCCATAGCAAAATATCAGAGTTCATACATTAGGTCCCATATGTTTTAAAAGTCATAAACATTTCCACATGCGTTTTTAATTAAACAAACGCTTCATACTACCAAAAGGTGACTTAAGTTTTTATAGATAAAAGTTGCATCGAATTTAAATAAACACATAATCCATCTTCATTGATATCCATCACGGCTCCCATCCAAGCTTATACCTTAGGACCTGAAATTAAACATGCTAAAAGTCAACACAAAGGTTGAGTGAATCCATAGGTTCGTCGGTAAAAGAGTAGACCACAAGATTTATGTAATAGTAGACCATGAATCATATTCAGTAGTCCAAAAACAAGTATTATTGCACTAAGCTCATGACACCGAACCTTAAAACGTAATAAGTAATCGTAATATATGCCCCACGCAGTAAAAAGGATAATGCCAAACAACCAACGTATTATTCAAATGTTAAATGCACCATGAGTCAACTTGTGACCCCAAAGAAAGGTGGGGATTGTCAGTCCCGATAGATCTATCCACAACACTCGCGCTTACTAATATAGCAACTCACGGTTCATGATAAAAGGGGACTTAGTGGCAAGGGTACTTAAGCAATAATATGATCATGAAAGTAAAAACGTTTATAAGTATACTTTAGTAAAACTGACGTAACTTTCTCATTTTTAGTCCGTTTCTTTCGTTTCTTACGTCCACGCCTTCGTATTAAGACGAGTTATCAAAATATAACATTTTCAAAATTTGAATTTTTCTGATGAATAGTGATTTTACTGTTCATAACAGTTATATATTTATTTTTATAGATTTAGTTATCGTAAATTTCGTAAATGTCGTAACTTATTCGTTTTAACTCCGTTTTTAGCGATTCTTTCGAGTACGTTCTCGTATTTAAAAGTTTTATCATATTAATGATGTTTTAAAAATGTAAGTTTTTGTGGTGAATAGTAATTTTTATAAAAATAAGTTTTATAAAAAGTATGAAATTTAACGTAAACTAGAAATCGTCGTATCTTTTTTTTGTTTTATAAATGGGCTTTTCAAGTTTCATAACATTTTGAATCGTCATGAGTGTATTATCATTATTAAATAGTAAAACCTACAATCTAAAACACGAACTAAAACAACCCACAAAAGTTCTTTAATCTCACATGAAATCATAAAACTTTCCTTAATAACTTTTAATCAACTATTTTATAACTGTAAACATTTTTCCACTTAAACAACAGGTTTAACCATACTTAAATAATCTCATTATTCCATGATATGTTCCATCACATATCATAAAGGAAAATTGTACAAAACATAATCACAAGTAATTAATCCATTTAACATGTTTTAAAAACAAACCTACATGTGATTTAGTTATATAGAACAGTAAACACATAAAAATAAAAAAAGTTTAAGACATAAAGTTTTTATAGATAACCTTAATGAGATGTGTATGACGATAAACAACAAGATCTACACACTTGTTTAGCAACAAAACCCTAGCTTACAACTCTTAAAAACCCTAATTCAAGCCAAAACCCTAACCTGCTTAAGCTCATTAACCACATTGTAAATGCATAAACCAACCCTTCTAAACACCTAAGCAAATCTTAGGAAAATAGTAGTATGTGGTGTAATTGTTGTAAATTAAAATTTTGTATGATTGTGTGTTTAGTTAGAGTTGTGACCTTGAGCTAGGAGAGGAGGAATTGAGAGATTTTGCTTGTTTTCACCAAGGAAATGATAGAATGTTGTATCGAGAAGTGTGTGAGTTTACTTACTAGTGCAAGCCTTTTATAGTCCTAAGACTAGTCAAAGAAACACAATGAGAGAATTAAGGAGTTTTTGGTCAAGACTTGTGAAAGTCTTTAGGTTTTAATGACTTGGTTTCCTAAAACAGAAATCATCTCATGAAATTTAGGGAATGAATTGACTAGCTAATATCTTATTTGAAAAATGAAAGTATTACTTGCCTAGTATAAGTTGGTAACTTTAAACATATTGTATAATTTTGTAAAGTGTATGTATTGGTTTATTTATTCCAAGGTAAATTCGGCTCAAGTGATGAATGTAGGTAAAGTTTTATAAAACTTTGTGCGTTTGTTATAAACATAAGTATTTGTTGAAGCGTAGATTAATTTTGTAGGTTACGGGTATGCTTAAACGTAATTTATCGCGAAACGTAAACGATTTACGTAACCAAAAAAAATAAAACATAATAAGTAAATTATTACTTTAGTAATAATAATAAAACGATTTCTTGACGTAAACTTAAATTCGTTTGGTATCCGTTTACGCTAATTGTTGATTTTTAGTTTACGCGATTTAACTATATAATAAGAATTAAAGTAAACGCGTACGAGAAAAAAAAATTAGTAAAATAGATGACGTCATAAATGACCTGAAAATACAGAATATTACAGTCTCCTCCGGTTAGAAGAGCCTTGTCCTCAAGGCTCAGGTTGCGGCACTTGAGGAAGGTACGGGTTCAGAGAAAAGATTCGGATACTTCTTTTGAAATTGGTCCTCACGCTCCCAGGTATACTCAGCTCCTTGCCGATAGTTCTAACGAACTTTGACTAATGGGATTCTTCTCCGCTTTAGCTTTTTCACATCTCGTGCTACGATCTCATTAGGCTCTTCGACAAATCACAGATTTTCATCAATCTCCATCTCATCTAAAGGCACTTGAACATCTGGCTCAGCCAAACATTTCTTAAGGTTTGACACATGAAAAGTGTCATGGACACAACTCAGCTCCTAGGTAACTTCAGCCGATAAGCTACCGGTCCAACACACTCTACTATTTCAAACGGTCCCACATATCGTGGTGCCAGCTTTCTTTTCTTACCAAATCGTACCACTCCCTTCCGTGGAGATACCATTAGTAACACTCGGTCTCCAACCTTGAATTCAAGTGGCTTACGTCTTTGATCAGCATAGCTTTTCTGGCGACTCCTTGCCGTTTTCAGCCTTTCCTTAATATGAAAAATCTTTTCTGTCATTTCTTGCATATGTTCTGGTCTAATAAGCTGACTTTCTCCCACTTCAGTCCATATCACGGGGGATCTACTCTTTCGCCCATACAGAGCCTCGAATGGTGCGCATTTAACGCTCGTGTGGTAACTGTTATTATAAGAAAACTCAACCAATGGAAGATGAGTGATATGTGCAAAATACACATATCTGTTATTGCTTAAAAAGGCCCAATTAAACCCAAAACAGACCAAAAATGGAAAAATTATGCTTGTATTTGTGTTTTGTGTGTACAGGTACGTATATATCAAAAATACAAGGAAACAGTCAAAAACAGGCAAGCACGGACACGAGAATCAGAAGAGTACAAAAAGAAGCCAAAGAATCAAAGCCGAAAGCCAAAGCCAGAAAAAGTCAAATCTTGGTCAACAAAACCTAAAAACATTCCATTTTCACCCTCCAAGTTTCACAAAAGTCCAAAAATAACCCCTCAACTCTTATTGGGCCCTTAGCACCCTTAATGGGCCTAAAAACCCTAAATTACCATACCCGGATATCATTTAGCCCAAAAGCCCAAACCTTAAGCTCAATTCCTAAAACCATTCACCTTATACTAAACCACAAGGGCCAGTTTTGCAATTTCCAAAACTTAATTATAACTAGAAAAGGAGAAAACAAAGAGAGGGACTAGTCTTGCATATAGGCCAAACTTTAAAACGTATTTACCATTTTCAAGTTAAAAATGGGCGGGTAAATTTGTTAGCACTATTCACCTTCGTCCCCAGCTTTCACCTATGGTCAAATCAAGGGGCAAGTTAAAATTGAAGGGTACGGAAGTCTATTCAAAGGCTCCTAAGCAAGATGGAAGGGTCATTTCAGTCATATCAATGGATTATTTTAGCTCACTCACACTCAAGTCACACGTCAGCAATGGTGAAAGCACACATAGTGATGGGTTTTTGTGCTAATCTACTCACAAAAGAAGCACAAGCTGTCACAATCAAAGAATGACAGCTTGGCAATCCTCAAGTGTCCACAAATGATCTAACAGCTCAAAATAGAGATTAAAGATGAAAGCAGAATCAAGGGTGCGGATTGAAGGCTAGGAGATGGATTCAGGAGGCCTAGAAGCTTCACTATGGTGCTATAAATAGCACCCTCATCACACACACATGGGGGATCTTTTCTTTTTTCTAGTTTAGCCTAGTGTAGTTTTAAAAAGCTTAAATGTAATTTTGATTCAATTGTAATTTCTTTTTAGTATGTAATTCAGCTTTTTTTTAATGAAATTTAGTTTAAATTTGTCATAAACTTTCATAGCCTTCAACTAATAAGCTCTCTTAATAAGCCTTTCTGTCTCAATAAACTCTTTTAAGCTCAAATTCAGCTCTCATGAGTCTATAAGCTCATAATAGAGCTTAACCTACCTTAATCATACTTTTACTCTTAAAATCAGCTTAAGTACTAATTTACCTTTACTTGTGGACTTATGAGCTTTTTGGAAGGGGATCTTAATTTGGAAGAGATCCCATGGACTTATACCCTAGCTTATTAATAAGCTAGGGAGCTTGTAGCTGCCCTTTTGGGACCTCTTGTTTAGCTAGAGGTGTCTTGTAAGTTTCTCATTTAATCCCTTTTATTCTAGCTTAAAATAGTTTTCTATTTGCTTTCTATGCTTATTTGCTTATTCAGTCTGCTTATTTGTGTTTCATCTAGCTTATTAATCATTTTAGCTTATCTGTTTTTGATCAAAATAGTTTAGATCATAGTTTTATAAGTAATTTTTCATAAAACCCTTAAAAACCAAAAATATTAGATAGAATAATATAGATCTTTGATTTCTAGTTAATCAATGGTTAGATCATGCTAAGTAAGTTTGATATAAGCTAGTTAATATCTGGGTTTGAAGTTTTAATAAGTAGATTCAATCTTTTAAGGTTTTTCAAATCTGTCTCAAACCTGAAAGGGGTGTTTGGCATAAGCCATTTTGACTATCAAAAGTCAAAGTTTTTTGTGCAAACCACTTGAGTCAGTTTCTATTTCATATATACTCATTAGGAAGTGAGATTTCAAAGTTTAGTTTTAAAAATTTAAAAAGTTATGGCTTATTTTACTCATCTCAGCACCAGGGCACTTTTTACCTTATTTTTAGCTTGAGAAAATTGGATCTAAGCCTTCCAAGGCTTAGATATAGCTTGTTCTTAGCTTACACACTTTTAGTGAGTGTGGTTAGTATAAGTGGTAACCTCTAGTAGCCTGCACTATTGGTCTTTGAGGTATTGCCAATTGCACCAGCAGTACTAACATTAGTTAGTACTGCTGATACTTAAGCCCCAAATTAAGCCAGCAATGTTAGGATTTAATAGCTTATCTTTTAGTATTTTATAGTTTAGTTATAGCTTAATATAGATTAAGACTTACATTTTATTTTCTAGCTTATTGTCCTAGCTTATTTTGCTGTCAAAATTCAGCTTAAACAGCCAAAAATACAAAAACAGTAGGTTAAATATTTAGTTTCTAAAATCTGAATTCTAGCTTAAGGTAGTAGTTTTTATTGCTTAAATAGTTAGTTTATAAGTAGCTTAATAAGTTTTCAGAAGCTCATAATCTAGATTTGCTTTTTGAGCTTTTAAGTTTAATTTGATTTTGTGCATTTTAGCTTAATTCCCGAGTTAGCCATTTTCATAATCATTTTCAATAGCTTAAAAGTGTTTCCAGCTTTTGTTTCTTTTCTCAATTAGTTTAAGCACATCTTAGGGAGTTTAGAACAGCTTTTAGATTTTACTTTAAGCTTATTTTGAGATTTTTATAGCTTATTTAGTAAAAACCAAGAATAAGCCCTTGTTTCTGTAAACAGCTTAAAAATAAGCTGTTTAAGAGCTTATTAGATGGTTTCAGATCATAGTGCTTTTGTTAAAGTTGTTCTCTCCAGCTTTTTATACAACTTTGTTTCTTTAAGTTTTTCATTTTAAGCTTTTTAAAATTTCAAATGCTTAATGGACTTAGTTTGTAATCGGGTTGGGCTCTCAGGGTAGGTAGTGTAACTTTTTAATTTCAGTTGTTTTTCTGTTAGTCCTTACGTTAGTTAGTTAGTTTCCCAGTTAGTCCTTTAGGTTTTTGCACCATTAGTCCTTAGTTAAGTATTTTAATCAAGTTTATTAGTTTTAATTAGTAATTAGGTTTAGGTCTTAATTAGTTTAATTAAGATTTATTTAAAAGATAAAAATTAGGGCTTTTAATTTTTATTAATTTCTGCACATTTTCTTTATTTAGTATAATTTTTATAAAAATTTTAGGATTTAATTTTTAATAGATTTATTATTTTTGTAGTTTTCAATTAGTTTAAATTTAAGAAAAATCATATCTTTTAATCTAAAAAGCCAAAAATAATAATTCCTTTTTCTAAAAATTTCTCTTTACTTATTTTACTTAGGAAAAATATAATTTCAATTATTCTCATTTTTATCTTCTACTTATGCCTTGATTCAGGAAAAATATTTAATTTCTATTATTCTCAATTTTTTATTTTTTGGGGATTTAATTAGAATTAAATAGTTTTTAATTGATATAAAATTTCAAAAATAATCTAAAAAAATATTTTTATTTTAATTTAGGTTTAGAAACTTAGTTTGCAATTTTAGGATGTTTTTTTTTTTTTTTTTTTTTTTAAATTTTTAGTCTATTTGCTTAATTGTCGCGTTTATTTGTTTTAGTATTTTGTTTAATAGTTGAATTGACCCTTTAATTTATCATATTTTTTATTGTTGCTTTAAATTTAGATCTTCGTCACTAATTCATCATTTCATCTTTTTTCTTATTTCAATATATAATCTCATGCTTTTCTTTAACGACGGTTTCATTTCACTAGCTCGTATGGGTGTAATGACACCCGAGTTAGAAGTGGTCGTGAGTGCAGTGAAGTGATTGATTTTAAAAGCCATATGGATTAAATTGTAAATTTTGAAAGTAGGAATATTAAATACACGTAAAATAAATTTTACAAAAATTATTTTACGTTCGCATAAATGGTGGCACATAAAATAGATAGTTAAGACGAGATTTAGGTGACGACTAGAATAGGTAAACGAGCGAGATAAACATATACATAACTCAATAGTTGGTAAATAATAAGTTATATTATTAAAAACTTAAACTGCATTATTTTAACAATATGATCATGTGATCGTAAGCACATAAGTACATCAAATTATGTATAAATACTTATATGTGCGTATTCGTGTACCATCACTAGAGCCAACGGTTTAATTAATACTTTGAAAACGTAAGATGTTAACTCCTAAATGACAATACTCTTTTGACCAATTGCATAATTTACTGCATACATTAATTTTAGATTGTAACTCAGTAATTGTTATAATTACATAGGTGTTTGACTGAATCGCTAATTGACGTGCCTTTATTTCCTTTCCAATCTCCAACGATTAACCATCAAGGTGAGTTTTCATAGCCCCTACTCTACTGTTTTAAATCATCTTTTGGGGTGAGAACATTGCTTATTTCAAACGTGTGAATACAAGTACAATTACTCATTACTGATTGGTCTAAGTCCCGATTTAACCCAAGTTGCTAATTGCCCGATTTATCATGAACCGTCAATCTTTGTGAGCACGAATGTTATGGATAGATCTATCGGGATTGATAATCCCTGTTTGTCTTAGACTGACATTAGTCAACCAAACACAGTTTCATTTGAGTCAGATTACGGGTGTCCCGGGTTAGACACCTGCAATGGCATTCATTTATTGTTGGTATATGTTAACGCTTCGGTGTCATGAGCTTAGACAATAGTAATGCAATTTATATGACTTTGTATCTGTTATATTGTCATATGTGGATGAAATCTTGTGATTCACAAACACTACACTTTTCTGCTTAAACAAACCTATGAACTCACCAACTTTATGTTGACACTTTAGCAATGTTTTTCTCAGGTATTAAGAACGAAGATGCTATATGAAGTCTCATGCATTGCAGTTATTTTCCCGTTATCTGAAGATCACTTGTACTATTTAAAACAATGTTGTATTGTCTATTTTATGCTTCCACTAGATGTTTAAACAATTTAGTATTTCCTAATTCAAGTGACCCATTTTCTTAAAACGTCTCATATAGAGGTCGTTCTGTATTGCTTAGAAGTATGATAATCATGAAGTCACACTCCCTCGGTTGCCATTATACTCTGATATTTTTGGGGTGTGACAGATTGGTATCAGAGCTCTGAGCTATAGAGAACTAGATTGCATTAGGTAATACTAAACTATAACTACTTATCTGCTTAACATGCTTATTATGCTTCTATTGTCTGTCATTGTTGGTTTCTCAATATGGGGTACATAGGAATCAACAATCAAAGGAGTACATATATATTAAAATGGGATACATGTGAAATAGACATATATGAGATACATATACTTAATATGGGTTACATGTGCATTAAACAAGCTTAACTACGCGTATTTTGAAACATACCTATATCCTTATTTCATATTTTCTTGTCTTAGCAACATGTCGAACCCGGATGAATTTATAAGTGAAAAAGTCATCCTTGCGTGTTTGTGCTTTGACTTAATTAACAAAACTTGACTAAATAAAATTATAGAGTTTTTCGTTAAGTTTCGGCGTTTAACCAAAAATTTCTATTTTTAGTAAGTTTCTATTTTAGGAAAGTTTTTAGTTTCCGGATGTTAAAACCGTCTCCTATATTTACTAAATCCATATATCTATAAACGCACTAGAGAACCCTAAACGTTTAACTTCCATGTCTATCTTACTAATATTCACTAAACTTACTATTTTTAGAAACCTTAACGCTTTTCCTTAAAATATGTTAACGACATTCCTAATGATCCTAATCAATATATATGTGATGCTATATATAACACCCTGTGTTTTCAAGTCATTGACGACGTCAACAAATCCGCAATGTACTTTTTGTAATGTACGTGTTCACTTTAAATCATAAGCGATAGGTTAAATCGCGTACGCCAAAAATTAGCGTTCAATGTAAACGGGCATCAAACAATTAAATGTTTACATCAATCAAGGGTTATATAATTATTTTGAGAATAATTATTAACTTTGTTCATTTTATTTTTATCGAATACGTTAAGTGTATACGTTTCGCGATAAATTGCGTTTAGGCACTCCCGGAACCACCAAAACTTTTCTACGCTTCAACAAATACCCACTTTTATACCCAATACATAAAAGTTACAAAATATATCATCTATATCTTATGTATTGCCGAAATTCTTGCAAGGTGTACAAGTATTATATCAAAACTCATCCACTTTAGTCAAATGCAACATACTTCTTTAATGCACACCATACCTAGCTTACTTTGACTAAGGACCATACTCATAACCAACTAAGGACCAATAGACCATACCTATTGAACCATGCTTGGTCTCTTTGACTAGAATTCTTCTTATATACATGCAAGTAACAAAGGAAAGACTCATACACACTTTACACTTAGTAAAAATCAAACCAAAACCTCCTTTTGGCTCCCTATATGCTACGGCTCAAAACAACATCCCAAGATAATCCATAGCAATTTTTATACAACCCATACACTCCTATACACATCCATTCTAAGGTATTCTAAGGTGATCCCAAGCATTGGCTAACCTTTTCCAAGTGTTAATCAAGAAAAGGAAGCTAGGGTTTTTGTTAAGAAAATAAGGGTTTTCTTAAGTGCAAGCTTGGTTTTTAAGGCTAAACAAGGGTTTAGCATTTGTCTCTCATCATCATCATACCTCCTAAGGTCCATTTGAACTCTTTATGTTCTTACAACTTTCATTTTTATGCATATGATTATTCTATTTAGCTTAAATCACCATTTAGGATCATTAACATGTAAAGAGAAGTTTTTATTTGTTGTCATCATAATGTACACTTTATTATATCTTATGATGTTAATGACATCATGTTAAAATGGTCACACAAGTGATTTACACTCTTGATTAAACATGAAAAGGATTATGTATTAATTAGGGTTTTCATAGTTTCATAATATGTTTTAAGTTAAAGAAATACTTATGACAAGTTAAGGTTAATTATGGACCTATGTTAATGTTGTATGGTTGCTAATACATAAAGGAGGTATATATAAAATATATGAAATATAAGACATATGGTGGGTTAGAAAAGTGGAAAAATATGAAAACAAGGATATATATGGACTTAACAAACTCAAGCAAACATTCTGTCCAAAATTCGACATTTAACATATCCATTTTATATTTTTACAAGATAATACATTCCGAAGATACCGAAAAAGTAAAAACTTGGTTAAACGATAATAAGGAAAAAGGTACGTTAAAAAAACGTGAGTCATACGTTAATAAACAAGTCGTAAGTAATATTTTTATAAAAATTATAAACAGCAAGGGTTGATATTTTTAACAAATAATACATATTTTTAGGATTCCAAAATGATAAGAATCGTAATTTTTCAATTAATAACGAACAAGTTATGAATTTCGCAAGTTTACGACAATTAATACTTTTATAAAACTATTTTTATAAAAGTTACTATTCATGACAGAAAGTTATATTTTTGTAAACCTCATAAAAATAAGAAACTATTCAAATACGAGAACGTCCGCTCGAAAGAATCGTTTAAAAACGGAGCTATAAAACGAAAAAATACGACGTTTAACGGTTTTTTATCGACAATTAAATAGATAAAAGAGTATACATGAAAAAGGTCTGATGTGACACAGTAATTTTTACTAGTTCACCAGTAGGGGTCCCGAAATTCGAAAATGTAATATAATGATACATCGTCTTGATACAAAAGATGGGCATAAGAAACCGAGAATCGGGTTTTAAAAAAACGCGAAAGTTACGCCAGTTTTTACTAAAATACTATAATTATAAACGTTTTAAACTTCTTAAAAAACACGTTTTTAAACCAAAACCATTAGTTGTGATTGAGCATATAGAAATATTATAGTGGTTATCAAAGTACTATATTACTAGGAGTTTCATATGAACCTCTCGGATGGCGTAATCGACGAGTTGTTGGATTTACGATTTAAAGTGTCCTAACTCTCCTACCGTCATGTCATGACCTCTTTAATATGAAAGCCCCGTACGATAGTAAACGATATATCTATAAGATTTACATTAATGTATCATTAAAGGTACTTGTACTAACTTATACGACCTATATAATTTTTTTTTTAGGTGCATTCGATCTTTTACGTGACGTAATTATCTGCGATATTTGGATTACAGAACCAAGGTGAGTTCATAGCCCCACGTTTTACATGCTTTTTGTTTTTTTACAAAGTTTTTGGGTGGACAACATAGCAATGATTTTACAACTGGACACAAGTGGTTAAGTTTATAAATTGTTGATTACATGTTGCCTAATAGCGATAACCCAATCTGAGCCCATTATCAATAGAACTGTTAATTACGAGCGTCAATGTTAGCTCGAATAGATCTATTGGTTTGACAACCCCATTCGGGTGATTAGCTATCACTAGCGAAACGAACGTATACCATGTCGAATACAGATTTTCGGGTTAGAACATCACCACGGGCAAACGCATTAATTTTGGCATCCATACATGTTCAATCATCAATTGTGTCCATGAGCTTAGAGCAACGTATTACATTCATATGATATATGCATCTGTTGCATTTATATAGACACTTGGAGATCTTGTGGTCCTACAATATATGATTTATCAACATGAATACACATCATTATTGTTGACGTTTAAAAAGCAATGGTTTTCAGGGATCAATAAGCACGAGGTGCGATGGATACATTGTGTAGTTTGATTTGGATGTCATGCTTAAAGATTTTGTCGGCATTTTCATTTTAAGTGGCTGGAAATCTTTTATATTATTGATTAAGTAAACAATTTAAGCTTCGGGCTTATGTAACAATTACTTTGTTAAATCCAATGTAACGTTTTCAAACGACTTTTTATGGTCATTGTATATATATCTTTGTGTTTGATCTGAGAAGTAACACGCCCCGGACCCGCTATTCCCGCTGCGACCCAATTATGGGGGTGTTACAGATTGGTACCAAGACCAAGTTTATATAGAACCAGGTCAAATGGTTTTGCTGGACTATAACCGTTTTCAAAGTTTTTTTTTATAACAAGGTGATTTACAACGGGACATACATATGGTGCAGACATTCATGCATACACTGCTTTGTGCATTAGTTGGTTTGAACTAGATCATCATATATGAAATATACATGTTAGAAATAAATGTATATAGCAATAAGAGTCTTATATAATATTAACTCATTTAAGCCATATCTGTATGGTCACAGCAGTACATTCAGGCTGATTCTTTCTGCCATTACCTATACGTCTGTTCACATCTGCGGCACGGATCTTGGATATTCCATGCTGAGGATCCCTTACGAGGAGGCTGCCCAACAGTAGTGTTTTGAGCAGGCACCACGTTCTTCTCCAAAGTATGACCCTGCGGGGGACCACTTGCGGACCATATACCAGAGTAACATTCCTGAGCCTGGAGCGACCTGAGGATTTTTAGTGCCAGCTGAGGATGAGGCACCTATAAACCTCTCTACCAACCATCACTTTTTAGCTCCACATATTCGACCATCTTTAGGTCCTAGAGCACTCGTGGTTGAGAATAAAGAGATAAAGCATCAGCCTTCTATCAGTTACAATACCCATCATGGACCCCACCATCGTTAACCTATACCTCACCATCTACTAGACCGAAGAGCTGAATATTCTCGAGGCTGACACACCGCCTCGGAAGAGACTACTACTCATTACTCCCAGACCTGGGTGTGAGATTGGAGAGAGTTCTACTGCTGCTGCTGCGAGACAGCCAGGACCCACTATGGAGACCAGACTCCTAGATACTGAGAGGAGGATGATGACCGCCCTAGAGTTGGTTAACAGGAGGATCACTTACCAGGTTGATGTCTGCACTAAGAAGAGTTCTAGAGTTTTTGTACACGACAATCACGATGCCCGCAGACTTAGCGTGCAGCTGTGAGAGCTGAGATTGACAGGTATTGAGGAGAGAGAGACTTACTTACGAGCAAGAGGGTAGGAGACTTTCGTTCCAGGCCTTGCTAAGGGTCTGAGGCTCACTGCAAATGATATTAAAGGTGCGAGTTACATGTATTAGAAAAAAAAGACTGATGCGCGTCGCCACGAGTGGCAAGCGCAGGCTGCAGATGATCTTGTTGTTCAGTATATCATGCGTACCCATGTCCCTGGAGGCTGGAGCGCGCGTTGACACATTGGAGGACCACGGTAGCAGTTTTCCTAGACGTTGGTTGTGATTGAATCTACTAATCAGTCTGTTAAGTTTTTATGGGTTACTCCCAGCTAGCAGGCCGGTATAGATCTTATTTTGTTTTGGTAGCTATGCCTGTATAATCTTTATTTCTGATTAGCAACTCTGTATAGCCTACTAACTTATTACGGGTAACTCTGGCTATGTAGGGCTCTTGTTGAATTACATTTTGTAACCTAGCGATAGGGAATCATTTTGTACAAACAGATCATGTATATTCCAGGGATTTATATGTAATGGATGTATTATGTTATGTCGATCCTTGTTGTTGTTATATGTATTCACTATGTGATGTGATCTCACATTATTTATCATGGGTATGTTATGTCAACGTATGATTGTATTGAAATCTAACTTTGTATTGTATTTTCTTGTGATTGAAGAAAATGGCCCCAAAAAGAGCCACAAGGTCAACACGGGCCACAAACAACAACACAAGTCCCCAACAAGCAACCACGAACACGTACGGTCACAAATGCCACTCCAAGCTATGACAATCAAGGGAAGTCCATTGCGCCCTTAGTCGCTGAACGTGACGCAGCACCAGGAATGGCAACTGATAGCCATTCTTTTCGTGAACCGGGTGTCAGGGGATTCGAACGCGTTTGCAGCGAGGAGTGCACATACCAGGATTTTATGAAGTGCAAACCTCTGTATTTCAAGGGCACGAGGAGTTGATTTGGTAATAACCCGCAATGGTTGCAAGAATGGAGACTAGGTCTTCAGAATAAGCAACTGCACGGATAGAAAACCAGGTCAAGTTCTCTACTTGTACTCTAGAATAGCAAGTGGCTTCTAACATGGTGGAATTCCCCATGTTATGACTGTTACTCATGATGTTTGCGTATTCAATACTTGGGTCGTCTAGAGGAAGAAGATGACCCGCCAACTATTGTCCACTAGAGAAACGAAATGAAGAAGCTTGAGGCAGAATTGTGGAACTTGAAAGTGATAGGTACGGATGTGGTCAAGTATAACTAACATTTTCAAGAACTAGCACTTCTGTGTGTGAGGATGTTCCCTGAGGAGTCAGACAAAATTGAAAGGTATGTCGGGGGATTGCCGGACATGAACCATGAAACATCGTAGCTTCAAGCCACAGACCATGCAAGAGCTATCGAGATGGGCCACTATAACTGATGGTCACAAGAAGTCATACTGACCTATGGCAGAAAGACAAGCTGAAAACAAGAGGAAGTTTGAAAACACTTCCCGAAACAATCAGGATCAACAACCACAACAAAACAAGAGGCAAAACACCGGCACGGCATACACTGCTGGATCGGGTGAATAAGAAACCATATGGGGGATCTCGACCCATATGCTCCAAAGTGCCAATTACCACCATGACCGGTCCGTGAGCTCCAAAGTTGCATAAATGCAACAAATATGGGCACATCGCCCGTGACTGTACGAGTGTAGGAAATGCAACAACACTACAACCAAAGGGCACCGGAATCGGGTCAGAAACCTAGCTTGTACTTTGAATGCGATGCATAGTATCATGGACACTACAGAAGAGGAAAGTGTCCCCGGGCTGAAAAACGAACAAAGGAAACCGTGGTAAATCAAGCTGGTGAATGACAGGGACCCACAAAGTTACTGAGTGGTTAGAAATGCGGGGGCAAATCCAGACTACCTTCGTTGGCTGGTACGGTTCCTTTTAAACAACCGCTATGCTTATAACTTGGTATTTGAATACGGTTCCGATCGAAGTTTTGTGTCTACTACATTTAGCTCCCATGTTGACATCACGCCATCTACCCTAGATCATTATTATGATGTTGAACTAGCTGACGGGAGGATAATCGGGTTAAACACTATACTTAAGGGTTGCACATTAAACTTCCTAAACCACCAATTCGACATAAACTTAATGCCTGTAGAACTTGGTAGTTTTGATGCTATAATCGGTATGGATTGGTTGGCGAAATGCCAAGCGGTCATTCTGTGTGCTGAGAAGATTGTTCGCATTCCCTGGAGAAATAAAACCTTAATCATACACGGTGACGGAAGTACCCAGGGAAATGTGACACGATTAAACATCATTTCTTGCACTAAAACGCTGAAGTACATGGAAAAAGGGTTTCCTATCTTTCTGGCACATATCACTGCAAAAGAAGTTGAAGACAAGTCGAAGGAGAAGCGACTTGAGGACGTACAAATAGTTCAAGACTTTCCCGAAGTATTTCCTGAGGACTTGCCGGGTCTTCCTCCGACTCGACAAGTGGAATTCCAAATTGATTTGGTACCTGGTGCTGCACCTGTAGCACGGGCACCTTATCGATTAGCGCCTTCCGAAATGAAAGAGTTATCGGAGCAACTGAAGGAGCTGTCCGATAAAGGCTTTATAAGACCTAGTTCCTCGCCCTGGGGAGCTCCCTCCGGACTTGTTTTCAAGAAGAAAGACTGATCATTCCGGATGTGCATCGATTACCATGGAATTGAATAAACTAACGGTGGAAACCGTTATATCCGCTCCCAAGAATTGATGATTTATTGATCATGTTCTAAGTCGAGTGTCTTGTATTGGGTATAAAAGTGGGTATTTGTTGAACCGTAGAAAAGTTTTTGTGGTTCCGGGAGTGCCTAAACGCAATTTATCGCGAAACGTATACTCTTTACGTATCCGATAAAAAAATAAAATGAAAAAAGTTAATAATTATCCTCAAAATAATTATATAACCCTTGCTTGATGTAAACATTTAATTGCTTGATTCCCGTTTACATTGAATGCTAATTTTTGGCGTACGCGATTTAACCTATCGCTTATGATTTAATAGTGAACACGTACATTACAAAAAGTACATTGCGGATTTGTTGACGTCATCAATGACTCGAAAACACAAGGTGTTATACAGTTCCTCGGTCACGTGATCGATAGTGAAGGAATTCATGTGGATCCAGCCAAGATTGAATCCATTAAAGATTGGACATCTCCTAAGTCACCAACGGAGATTCGTCAATTTTTAGGTCTTGCTGGGTACTATCGAAGATTCATTGAAGGGTTTTCAAAGATCGCCAAACCTATGACTAAGCTTACTCAAAAGAAGGTCAAGTTTGTTTGGGGCGATAAGCAAGAAGCAGCTTTTCAACTGTTAAAGCAAAAGTTGTGCAGTGCACCAATCCTTGCATTACCTGAAGGAAGCGAAGATTTCATCGCATACTGCGATGCTTCAAAGAAAGGTTTGGGCGCTGTGTTGATGCAAAGAGAAAAGGTGATTTCTTATGCATCACGCCAGTTGAAAATCCATGAGAAGAACTATACAACGCATGATTTGGAACTTGGAGCAGTAGTGTTCGCTCTCAAGATTTGGAGGCACTATCTGTACGGAACCAAGTGTACAGTGTTCACTGATCACAAGAGTTTGCAACACATTTTAGATCAAAAAGAGTTGAACATGAGGCAACGCCGATGGTTAGAGTTGCTGAGTGATTACGATTGCGATATTCGTTATCACCCGGGGAAAGCAAATGTCGTTGCTGATGCTTTGAGCAGGAAAGAACGAGAACCACCGTTGAGAGTTCGAGCTTTGGTTATGACTATTAGTTTGGACCTTCCCAAACAAATCTTGAATGCTCAGACCGAAGCACGGAGACCAGAGAACATCAAGAAAGAAGATGTTGGGGGAATGTTGATTGAAAACGCTAAATTTCCAGA
>BQNB010105664.1:0-23554 GCA_026074375.1 Tanacetum coccineum
AAACCTGCTGTCTTGGGACAGCAGTGACAGTCGTGTATTGTTTTGGGTATAACGTTTTATTGGTAACAAAGTGTGTCAAATGGATTTCATATTTGAAAACTAGACTCAGAGTAGATAATCATAGACTCCGAAAACGCATTATTTTATGGGAAAACAAACGAGTTATAGCCAATTTAGGACACAAGTTCTTAAAAACTGTTTTGGAGCAGGTCCGAAAATGTTTTTGCATAAACCGACATCTAAAACTTATAAAATGGAATAAAGGCTTTGAAATAATGAAAGTAGACATTTTTAGCTTTGTTTAAAGAGTTTCCCCAATAAAAACGGCCTTGTAACGAGTTAGATATATGCGTGGCATTGCATTGTGTAATTCATATTCATATGTACGTTTTGCATTTTCTTATACGACCTATACTTGATTAGGTTGCATTCGGTCATTATCGTGACGCATTATCTGTTGTGATATACATTGTTGATTGTTCAATTCACTCGAGGTGAGTTCATAGCCCCATGTCGTATTGACGAGTTGTGGATTTACGATTTAAAGTGTCCTGGCTCCTCATACGTTCACTACATGACCTCTATATTATGATAGCCCGAACGATAGTACGATGTTATTTACAAAAGGCAAATAGCCAAATAAAACTTTAAGGATACTTTATAACAACATATAAATCTATGTTCAACACCTCACTACAAGTACATATGTGTGGCATTGCATTGTGTAATTCATATTCATATGTACGCTTGGAATTTTCTTATACGGCCTATAATTAATTAGGTTGCATTCAAACATTTACGTGACGCATTATCATTCTGTGATTTATACTGTTGATTCACTAACTCAAGGTGAGTTCATAGCCCCATGTTTTACATTTTAATGATTTATAAGTTTTAGGGTGAGAAACATATGCATGTTTTACAAATGGACGCAAGTGGACATTTTACATTACGATTATGTGTTTGCCTAAGTAGCGATAACCCTGTCTGAGCCCATTATCATGAACTGTCAATTACTAGGATTATGAGCGCGAATGATATGAATAGATCTATTGGGATTGACATCCCCGTTCGGGTGATTAGCTATCACTGGAAAAACGAACGTATACCATGTCGGACATAGGATGTTGCGGGTTAGAACATCATCACGGGCAATGTTGGCAATTTATATTGCATTTCATACATGTCGAGCTTCAGTGTCATGAGCTTAGGAAAACGTAATTACATTTTATGATGTTTGCATCTGTTGCGTTATCATGGGGAAATCTTACGGTCCTACATTATACATTTTATAAACCTAAGAATTCACTCAACAATATGTTGACGTTTTAAAGCAATGTTTTTCAGGAGATCAATAAGCACGAGGTGCAAGGGATACATTGGTGGTCTTATATTTTGGATGTCATATGCATGAAGATTTGGTTGCATTACATTTTGGGATAATTGTTATGAACTTAAATCTTGTATTTTGAAGAATGAACATGTAAAGATTCGGGATTTTGTAACATTTTGCTAAATCCAATGTATCAGTTTTAAAATGGATTTTAATGGTCATTCTTATATATATATCTTGTGTTATTGATCTATGAAGTACCACCCCCAACCCATATTTCGCTGCGACCCAATTTGGGGGTGTTACATATTGGTATCAAGAGCCAAGGTTATAGAGAACCAGGTCAAATGTTTTTGCTGGACTATAACCGTTTTCAAACATTGCATTCATACAAAGGGATTTTCACGGGACATATGTACATACACTACTTGTTGCATTAGTTGGTTAAGACTTAATGCACTTAGGATTGATATACATGTTATGGTATAAATGTATATTACTATAAGAGTCTTATATTAAATACTAATATAAGCTATTTTTGATTTTCAGATACAGTCATGTCGGATTCTGAGGATTCCACGGTTACATACACTGCTGTGCCCAGCCAATTTGTGGATTTGCCAGATATCGGATCACCGGGAGTCGATGGACCACCCGTGATTTGTCATCTCCTGATTATGTACCGGGTCCTGAGTACCCACCTTCACCAGAGTTTGTTCCGGAGCCTGTATACCTGGAGTTCATGCCACTAGAGGATGAGATACTTCCAGCTAAGGAGCAGCCACTACCTACTGCTGTCTCATCTACTGCTGATTCACCAGGTTATGTTCGTGTCAGATCCTGAGGAGGATCCGGAGGAGGATGATGATGAGGACCCTGAGGAGGATCCTGCCGACGGAGGAGACAATGGCGATGATGAGCATGAGTCATCCGATGATGATGAGGATGAGGATGTTGATATTGAGAGGGATGAGGAGGAGGAGGAGCACCCAGCTCCTGCCGACTCTACAGCTGTTGCTTTACCAGCTGTTGATTAGGCCCCATCTGCTGAGGAGACTGAGCCGTTTGAGATCGACGAGTCTGCGGCCACACCACCACCACATCCTGCATACCGCGTTACTGCTAGGATATCCATCAAAGATGAGACACCGATATCACTTCCTCCTAGGGAAGGGGTTGAGAGACTTCTTGCTATGCCTACTCCACCTTCATCACCACTTTTCCCATGATCATCACCACTTCCCCAGATACCTTCTCCACCACTACCTCCAATACTATCACCACTACCAGTATCACCACCACTACCTCAGATTCCCTCACCACCACTACCAGTATCATCACCAGTACTTGTGTTATCTCCATCACCACTTGCTAGTCCTATTCGTCCGTTAGGCTATCGAGCTGCGATGATCCGGCTAAGAGCTGAGGCTGCATCTACTTCCCATTCACTACTATTACCACCACCCATCATACTCTCCCACACCAGACCAGATGCACCATCATCAGGGATACCACCTTTGCATCTACTCTCTACTAACCGTAGAGCAGACAGATCCGAGGTTACCTTACCGCCTCAAAAGAGGTTAGGTATCGCTCTCGGTCTGAGATATGAGGTAAGAGAGAGCTCGTCTACCCTTACTGCTAGACCTCCTGGAGGTTTTAGGGCGGACTATGGTTTTGTTGCTACCATAGACAAGGAGATTATGCGGGATCTAGAGAGAGATGTCGGTTATGGGATCACCGACACATGGGATGAGATGCTGGTAGACATGCCAGGGGCACCAGCGACTGATGACACAGAGTTGGGTCGACGGATGATAGAGTTTACCACTAGGGTCAGGCAAGACACATACGAGATCTATACTAGGTTGGATGATGAGGAGTCTGAGCGACAGTTGATGGCTGGTCGGCTCAACATGCTGTATAGGGATAAGGCGTTCACATGCTCGTACTGCTAGCTCATGGAGGCTGAGGCCAGGATGTCTTGAGAGGCTTGGGGATGATCTATGGATGCGAGTGACCTTGCGCGTGCAGAGGTTATGTCGTTACGTACTCAGGTGGTAGCACAACATGCAGTGATTACAGAGCTACAGGTAGCGGACCGCAGGAGACAAGCGGTGATTACAGAGATGCTAGCGGCAGACCGCAGGAGACAGAAGCAGTTCATAGAGGCACTGAAGCTGCTGAAGAGACTTCAGACTCAGATGACAGAGTTTGAGAGGCAGCAGGACCAGCTAAAGGTCCTGCACAGCCAGATGCACCAGAGGAGGCTGGTAGCAGTTCCTAGATCATGTTATGGCTAGTTATTTTGTACACCCTACTAAGTATTACGGGTAACTCTCGACTAGTATGGCTTTAGGTTGTATATATTCTTTTATCTTGTAACCTAATCGTTGTGATCATTTTGTATCTAAACCAATCATGTATGTTTTCCAATTATATATGGAATGGTGGTATTATGTCATTGGTATGCGCAATTTTACACATACCTTTTACCTTGTAAAACGAACCCAAATAACCAAAAACATAATAAAAATGGCAAAATATGCTGTTTTTGTGTTTGTGTAGTGCAAAGTACGATATTAAAGAAATGACAAAAAATCAAAAGCAAAATGGACACAAAAGCCAAACACGAGAAGGAAAGAGTGCACAATAGCCGAGAATTATCAAGCTAGGGTCAACAAAGTCAACCATGGTCAACCCTTGGTCAAACTCACAAAAGACAAAAAACCTCAAAATACCCTTAAAGATAACACAAATTCACCAAAAGTCCCAAAAACCCTAACACCGTTAGTCCATAACTAACGGTCGTTAAGTATATAATCTTTACCTTATAAATCCATTTCCGAGCCCAAAACCCGAGCCCAATCAATCATCCAATTGCCCGAGTCAAACTTAAAACGTATAAAGAAAAGGGCGCGGGAAAACCTGTTTTACTGTTCACCTCCTTCCCCCAAATTACCCTACACCCATTTAACCTTGTTTTAAGTGAATTTAGCCTTTCTAGAAGAACAAGTCTGACACCTATGACATCAGGTGTCCACGTTGGCGATCCCAAAACCTATGATAAGGAGTGAATTGTACGTTTTATAAATCAAGGACTTGATTGTAAGATCATTGAGGCGGTTTGATAAAGGCAGAGATTAAAAGAGAGGAGCGTCCTGGTATCTAGAAGCACCGCACATCACTATAAATAGAGGAAGCTCACACATTATCGATATCAAGGAGTAGGATAGATTAGGAAAGCTGATTTTAGCATATTTTCAGCTATTGCTTTAAATATTGTAATTTCATTTTAAAAGCTTGTAATATCATTTCAACGTTAATAGAATCAGTCCTTAAATTCCTTTTTTAAAAACGTTATGCATAAGCTTACAAAGTGTTTTTAAATTCACAAGAATCTCTAAATAAGATCTTACTCTGATATTTCTTAAATATCTTCTCAAAAAGTTTATTTAGTCTTTAAGTTCATTAATCACCAAAACATCAATTACATTGCTTTTATATGAATTACTTGAATTGTGATACTAAGCCAATTTTGGACGGGCTTATTGGACTTAACTGGCTTGTTATCTACCAGAGCTTGTAGATTAAGCTCTATTATGAGCAAATACCTTTGTTTAACTGAGGTGAAGGTACTTTTCCTTTTTCATTTACTTTTCTGTCAATTTAATTTTCTAGCTTAACTGTTCTATTTAGCTTAATCTTGCTTGTTGATTGCTTATTCATGTTTAATCTAGTTTATTAATGCTTATACTAGTTGTTTTATGCTTATTGTTTTTGATTGATAGTTTGAATCTTAAGTTTTCATAATATGTCATAAAACTGTCAAAAATAAAAATAATGTTAGCATAATTAGTTTACTTATTGATTCTGCTTATTTGCTTAGGGACAATTGTTCATTATGATTGTTTTTAGCTGTCTACTATCTGGTATTAAGAAATTGTGCTTTAAATTTCAAAATTATAAGTTGAAAATGAGTTTAAGTCACTTAAAGGGGTGTTTGGATCAAGGCAGTACTAACTATAGTTAGTACTGCTAAGAGACTCTTGTTCCTTAAATGTGATTTATAACTTCAATTTGAGATTTATAAAGAAGAAATTTAAAGTACTTATAGGTTAAAGTCTGTTTTTAATCTTGATAGTTAGTAGTCCACTTTCCCCATGGTCATCACCATTGCCTCAGATTCCTTCTCCACCACTACCCCTGATACTATCACCACTACCACTATTACCACCTTTACCTATATCATCTCCATCACTACCTGCTTACGCTATTTATCCCTTAGGATACCGAGCTGCCATGATCTGGCTGAGAGCTGAGGCCCTATCTACTTCCCATTCACCACCGCCACATATCATACTCTCCCACACCAAAGCAGATACACCACCGTTAGGTACCCTACCATCAAGGACACCACCCCTTTTACCTATACCGCTAACTACTTCATCACCACCCTTGCATCTACTCTCTACTGACCGTAGAGCAGATAGACCCGAGGTTATCTTCCCGCCTCAGAAGAGGTTAGGTATCGCTCTCGGTCCAAGATATGAGGTAGGAGAGAGCTTATCTGCCCCCACTGCTAGACCTTTTGGATGTATTAGGGCGGGCTATGTTTTGTTGCTACCATAGACAGGGAGATTATGCGGGATCTAGAGAGAGATGTCGGTTATGGGATCACCGACACTTGGGATGAGATGTCGGTAGACATGCCAAGGGCACCAGCGACTGATGACACAGAGTTGGGTCGATGGATGACAGAGTTTACCACTAGGGTTAGGAAAGACACAGACGAGATCTATACGAGGTTGGATGATGAGCAGTCTAAGCGACAGCTGATGGCTGGTCGGCTTAACATGCTGTATAAGGATAGGTGTGCACATGCTCGTACTGCTAGGCTCATGGAGGCTGAGGCCATGATGTCTTGAGAGGCTTGGGGATGATCCATGGATGAAACTGACCTTGCGCGTGCAGAGGTTATGTCGTTACGTACTCAGGTGGTAGCACATCAGGCAGTGATTACAGAGCTACAGGCAACGGACCGCAAGAGACAGGCGGCGATTACAGAGATGCTAGCGGCGGACCGCAGGAGACAGGAGCAGTTCATAGAGGCACTAAGACTGCTGAAGAGACTTCAGACTTAGATGATAAAGTTTGAGAGGCAGCATGGACCAGCTAAAGGTCCTGCACAGCCAGATGCACCAGAGGAGGCTGGTAGCAGTTCCTAGATCATGTTATGGCTAGTTATTTTGTACAGCCTACTAAGTATTACGGGTAACTCCCGGCTAGTATGGCTTTAGGTTGTATATATTCTTTTATCTTGTAACCTAATCGTTGTGATCATTTTGTATCTGAACCAATCATGTATGTTTTCCAATTATATATGGAATGGTGGTATTATGTCATGTCTGTAATCGAATTTATTATGAATGAATGTCGATTTAGTTACACCATTGTTAACTTCAATTCAGTTGTATATTTCACTGTGTGTTGTGATCTCTCTTTACTTATTGTGTATATGTCATGTCATGGTTATGATTTTACGAAATCTAACGGGTATTATATTTTCTTGTGATTGAAGAAAATGGCACCAAAAAGAGCCACGAGGTCAAACATAGCCCCAGAAACAACCAACACCACATCTGTCACTAATGCCCAGCTTCAGGAAATGATTAGTCTGTTTTCCACACAAGTAATTGTACAGTTGAGAATCAAGTCAAGTTTGCTACTTGCACTCTCCATTCAGTTGCTTTAACATGGTGGAACACCCATGTCAAGACAGTCGGTCATGATGCCGCTTACGGTATGCCTTGGAAAACACTCATGAAAATGATGACTGACAAATACTGTCCTCGAAATGAAATCAAGAAACTGGAAATGGAGATTTAGGATCTGAAGGTGAAGGGTACTGACTTGACAAGTTATACCCAACGCTTTTAGGAATTGGCTTTGTTGTGCGGGAGGATGTTTCCCGAAGAATCTGATAAAATTGAAAAATATGTCGGTGGTCTTCCCGACATGATTCATGGGAGTGTAGTGGTGTCTAAACCAAAGACAATGCAAGATGCAGTTGAAATCATAACCGAGCTAATGGATAAGAAAATCCGCACTTTTGCTGAATGCCAGATAGAGAGTAAAAGGAAGTTTGAGGATACCTCAAGGAACACTCAAAAACAACAACAACAGAACAAGAGGCAGAACACTGGCCGGGCCTACACTGCAGGATCTGGTGAGAAGAAGCCATACGGGGGATCTAAACCCCTATGCGCTAAATGCAACTATCACCACGATGGTCCATGTGCTCCCAAATGCCACAAGTGCAACAAAGTTGGCCATTTTGCCCGTGACTGTAGGAGTACGGCAAATGCCAACAATGCTAACAACCAGAAGGGCACTGGGTCGGGTCAGAAGCCTACTTGCTATGAGTGTGGAGTTCAGGGACATTTTAAGAGGGAATGTCCAAAGCTGAAGAACAACAACAACCGTGGTAACCAAGTTGGAGGTGGCAATGCTCCAGCCAAAGTGTATGCGGTATAGTGGGCATTGGCATGGGATAAACCATTTTATTCCAATGTCATGATGGGTCACGTTCCTTCTAAACAACCAGCTATGCTTCTTCTTATTCGATACTGGTGACCAATAAGAGTTTTGTAATCTACAGTATTTAGCTCCCAAATAGATATCACACCAATGCATCTAGATTAATCTTATTATGACTCTTGAATAGACGGAACGGTTGAGTAATAATTAGGTTTGAACCTATCCTTAAGGGTCTGTACATTAAATATCCTAAACCCACCCATATCAACAATAGACTTTCAATTCCCGTAGAACTTGCGTCAGTTTCGATGCTTATAATTGTGGTTTGGATTGGTTGGTAAAGTACCAAGCAATCATTGTTTTATGCCGAGAAGATCATTCGTATCCCCTGGGGAAATGAACTCCTAATTGTTCACGGTGATGGAAGCAAACAGGAGATTACAAGGCTCGTCTGTACATCTATCTCGTATACACCAAAACACAAGCAATACATCGAAAAGGATGTCCTCAGTCTTTTTGGCAAAACGTTAATACAGAAGTGACGAAAGATAAGTTAGAGGAAGAAGTGACTTGAGGACATACCATTCTGTACGGGATTTTCTGATCATGTAGGCCTGAGAGCTTTGTCGGGTTCTTCCTCCGATTCTACAAGTTGGAATTTTTTCAAATCGATTAGATACCTGGTTGTTGCAAACCCCAACCCGTAGCCGGGCACCTTATCTCACAGATGGCACCTTCTAAAAATGAAAGTGTTGTCGGAGCAAGTGTGAAAGAAAAATACTATCTGGAAAATGGCCTTTACGTAGGGACCAGTTACTCACACTGGGGAGCTCAAATCTTGTTTGTCAAGTGAAGGATGGATCGTTTTTCGAATCCGTGAATTCGAACTATCAGGAGTTTGAATAATAAACTGACGGGTGAAAGACACTCGTTATCTGCTCCCAAGATTTGTATGATTTATATCGTATCAGCTTCAAGGGTCGACTCAGTGTCTTCATCACTCGAGATCGACCTTAAAGGAGTGGTTATCACCCTAAACATTAAGGTGTATCGAGAAGAGACATTTCGTTCAAGGACCCTGTTTCGAAGCCCGTTTACGGCCATTTTTGAATTTCAATTTATTCCATGTGGTTTAAACTAAAACGCACCTGCAGTATTTTATGGACCTCATAGAACCACGCTGTGTGCAAGCCATTTTTGGATAAATTTGTGATTGTCTTTATTGTCGATTTCCTTATCTACCCTAGAATAAAGAAGGAAACGCGAAGAACATCTTAAGAAATTTCTAGAATTGCTTAAGAAAAGAGGAGTTGTACGCTTATATTCTCTAAATAAGAATTTTTGGATTACTAGGTATAAAGTGTCTTGGCCACGTGAATTGATAGTTCAACGGCATTTCACGTGGACCCCGTCAAAAATCGAAGTCCATAAAAGGACTGGAATATTAAAGGGTTGGCAAACAGAGATTTGTGTCAATTTTTTTAGTTCTCGCGGGTATTTTACTGAAGATTTCACTTCAAAGGATTTTTTGAAGATTGCCAAGTCGATGACAAAGCTATTACTCAGAAGAAAGGATGTTAAGATCGTACTTTTTAAGGAAACAAACAGGAAGCCCTCTTTCCAGTTTTTATTTAAAGAAGGAAGTTTGTGCAGTGCGCACTATTCTGGCTTTAACCGGAAGGGAAGAAGCAGAAGATTTCATTAGATAGTCTATTACGATGCGTCAAATAAGGATTGTGTGTTGTATATTAATGCCCAAAGAGGAGGAATAGTAATTTCTTATGCATTTCGCCAATTAATAAAATTCATAAAGAAGAACTATTACAACTCATGATTTGGAAGTTTTTGGGATGATAGAGTTTTCTTTCTAAAACTTTGGAGGACACATTTGTAATGAACCAAGTGTACGGTGTTCATGGATCACAAAAGTTTACAAACATATTCTTAATCGAACAGGAGTCTGAAATGAGGAACGTCATTGGCTAGAAACTGCTCGTAGTGATTACGAATGTCGAGATCCGTACCACCCGGTGGGAAAGCGGCATAGTTGTTGCTGATGCTCTTAGCAGGAAGAGCGGAGTAAAACTATTAAGAGTTCGAGCTTAGTGATGACTATTTGGCTTGGATCTTTCCTAAAACAAAATCTCTGAATGCTCAGACTGAAGTATGAAAACCAAAGAACATCAAGAACGAAGATGTTGGAGGTATGTTGGTTGAAAACTCAAAGGATCCGGAGAAAGTTAGAACGGAAAAGTTGGAACCTCATGTGGATGGAACTCTATGCTTCAATGGCAGGAGTTGATTACCATGTTATGGCGACTTGAAGACTGTGATCATGCATGAGTCCCACAAGTCAAAATATTATATCCATCCGGGTTTTGACAAGATGTATCAAGACATGAAGAAGCTATATTGGTGGCCCAATATGAAAGCTGACATCGCCACCTATGTTAGTAAATGTTTGACGTGTGCCAAGGTCAAGGCAGAACATCAAAGGCCATTAGGATTGTTGGTACAACCCGATATACCTTAATGGAAGTGGTACATCATCACTATGGATTTTGTCACAAATCTTCCTAAGTCGTCACAAGGATACGGCACAATTTGGGTGATTTTAGACTGACTCACTAAGTATGCAATCTTTGTACCCATGAGGGAAACTGATCCTCTAGAGAAACTGGCAAGAATGTACCTAAAGAAAGTGGTCACGAGACATGGAATCCCTATCTCAATTATCTGCGATCGTGACCCTAGATTCACATCAAATTTCTGGAGGTCACTTCAGAAAGCTTTGGGTACTAACCTGGACATGAGTACTGCATATCATTCGCACACAAACGGACAAAGCGAGATGACTATTCAAACTCTCGAGGATATGTTGCGTACTTATGCGATCGACTTTGGAAAGGGTTGGGTTCACCATTTGCCATTAGTCGAGTTCTCATATAACAATATCTATCACACTAGCATCAAAGCTACACCATTTGAAGCACTTTATGATCAAAAGTGTCATTCACCTATGTGCTGGGCCGAGGTTGGACAAGTGTAACTCACTGGTCTGGAATTAGATCAAGAAACAACCGAGAAGATCACCCAGATCAAGCAAAGGATTCAAGTCGCCCGTGATAGGCAAAAGAGTTACGCCGATTTAAAGCGTAAGCTGATGGAATTCCAAGTTGGGGATAAAGTTATGCTTAAAGTTTCACCTTGGAAAGGGGTCGTACGTTTTGGCAAACGGGGGAAGTTTGATAACCCTAGGTATGTTGGACCATTCAAGGTGTTGGAAAAGGTTGGATCCGTTGCATACAAGCTTGAGCTTCCAGAAGAGCTGAGCAGGGTTCATAATATGTTTCATGTATCCAACCTGAAAAAGTGCCATGCCGACGAACCATTAGCCGTTCCGTTGGATGGACTACATTTTGATGACAAGCTTCAATTCATCGAGGAACCGGTCAAAATCATGGATTGTGAAGTCAAACAGTTAAGGCGAAGCCATATCCTAATTGTCAAGGTTCGATGGAACTCTAGGCGAGGCCCTGAGTTTACATAGGAACGCGAAGATCAATTTAGGAAGAAATATCCACACCTCTTCATAAAGACCGCACCGTCATCAAGTGTCGCGTCTTAAGCCTTGAGGATAAGGCTCACTTAACGGGGGGAGACTATAACACCCCATGTTTTTAGTTTATTGTACGACGTCAATAAATTTACTATGTATTTTTAGTATTGTATGCATTTGCTTTTGAATCGTAAACGTTAAGTTAAATCTCGTAAGCTAAAAATTATTGTTCAATGTAAACGGGCATCAAACAATTAATTGTTTACATCAAGCAAGTGTTAAGTAATTATTTTAAGGATAATTATTAACTTTGTTCATTTTATTTTTATTGGTTGCGTAAAGTGTTTACGTTTCGCGAAAAAATACGTTTAAGCATACCCAGAACCACCAAAACTTTTCTACGCTTCAACAAATACCCACGATTATACCCAATACCCAAAATTTACAAAACTGTATCATACATATGCATCTATAACCGGATTTGGTGTTAAATATCATAAAAATCTAGCAACCTGACTTTGTACAAAACATTTCATTAAAACATAAGAACTTCAACATGTAAAGACCATACCTAAACCAAAAAGACTTCCCTAAAATCCTCCCATTTGTCTCAAGACGTACTATAGCACTTTTTGACTAGTCTCTTGTACATATAAGTGATCTATACTTGCAAGTAAACACACACACTCATTTTGCTAAGTGAAAAACAAACATATACTCCTTTTTCTCCTTTCTTACCCACGACAACAATCAAAACACCACCAAATCAATACAAAAATTTATTTAACACATTTACACCACCACATTCCTTACATATTATTCTTAAGGACCTATCAAGAAGGATTGAAGGCTTGGTTAAGCCTTTACAAGGATTAAAGCAAATAAAAGGAAGCTAGGGTTTCTTGGAAAAATTAGAGTTTTCTCCCTATATTTTTAAGCCAATGGTTTAAATCACAAGGGTGTGACTTGTTTTCCCATTCATTTCTCATTCAGCTAAGGTTATCTAAAACCCTAATCATTTCATAATTATGGTTTTATGTGTATATATGTTCTATGTAGCAAAATCACCATTTAGGTGGATACTTACTTGAACAGTAAATGGATTTTTACTTGTGATCATTGTTTTATGAACTTTTACATATGTTACGTGGTTGGTAATATCATGTTATAATGGGATTATAAGTGTTGTACCATGTTGGTTTAAGTGTAAAAAGTATATGTATAAACTAGTAAGTAAAAGTTACTTAAGAAAGTTTATGATTTAAAAGTAACGTTAAGGACTTGTTATTTTGGACACTTGGACAAAGTATGGAATAATGGACATTATAAAATACAAGACATAGGATATAAAGAGTTATGGAAGACTTGTGGTACTTTATTAAGTTTGGGGAAAAAATATAAAAGTATATAAAACAGTGTTATAATGAAATTTATATAACAAGATATAAACGGTTGATTTTGATTCGAATTCAAAACAGTGGGTTTAACATTTTTATAAAATAGTACGTCTCATGATGATTCCAAAAAGGTAAGAAACTCGAAAAAAAAAACAGATTAATAACGAGGCAGAACGTAGTTATACGGAGTTATACTGTTAATTAAAACGTGTTTATAAAAGAAAATTTTATAAAAAAACATGTTATAAAATACTTCTGATATATAATTTATCTACTTTTTACCCAGATCACACATATTTTTTAGGATTCTTCCGCCAAAACAATAAAGAATCGTTAATTTTCTTGATCAAAAAACAATAACGAAGGGTTATGGAATTACGCGAGTTTTATTACTTGGATGTTTAAAATTTACTTTTATAAAAATATTTTTTAAAGTTAATGTTCATATCAGATATGAACATTTTGAAAACACCATTAATATGATAGAACTTTTAATAACAAAGGACTGGTGCTCCGAAAAGAATTGCTAAAAAGGAGCTATAACGATAGTAAAATACACTATTTACGGGTTTTACGGGATAAACTAAATCTATAAAAACAATATTTTATAAAAGTGTATGAAAACAGTAAAAATTACTGTTCACCAGTAGGTCAAAAATATGAAAATGTAATATTTTGATAACTCGTCTTAATACGAAAGCGTAGACATAAGAAACGTAAGAAACGGGCTTAAAACGAAGAAATCGCGTCGTTTTTTGCTATTCAGATATTTATAAACGTTTTAACTTTATAAATATGATTTCACAAACATGATTAGATAGTGATGTAGCTATATAGAATTATATATGGTATTAGTTAATCAAAATGCTTAGTACTTATACGGCTACGTTTAATTTGGTTGCCTTTGTCATTTTTCGTGACGCATTTTTCATATTGTATTTGGATTATCCTTAATTTAAGGTGGTTCATAGCCCCACATTTTAAATGTTTTTAATGATTTACAAGTTTTGGGGTGAGAAACATATGCATGTTTTACAAATGGACGCAAGTGGACATTTTACATTACGATTACGTGTTTGCCTAAGTAGCGATAACCCTGTCTGAGCCATTTATCATGAACTGACAATTACTAGGATTGTGAGCGAGAATGATATGAATAGATCTATTTGGATTGACATCCCCGTTCGGGTGATTAGCTATCACTGGACAAATGAACGTATACCATGTCGGTAGGGCTGTAAACGAACCGGATGAATGCGAACGGAGGTATGTTCATGTTCTTTTATTTAATTTTAGCCGAACAAATAAACGAACGCGAACGCATAATTAGACCAAAATTGTTGGTCATGTTTGTTTATTTAAATTTGAACTTGTTCATGTTCGTTTATGTTTGTTCATTAATAAGTTAAACGAACGTAAATCGGAAATAAATGAGCATAAACGGAAATAAATCAACGTAAACGATCATAAATAAACCATAACGGACATATAAGAACGTGCTAAAGTTGTTATTTTAAACGATCCCTATGATCATATTATATATATAATCATTATCCCAAAAAAAGTTATTTACTTGTAATGTGACTATTATTGGCGCCAAAATTCCTGCTCATTAGAAGACCAGTTTCATCTTGTCACTTTCAACTTATCAATTTCAACTTTTTTTTTCAATTTCAATTTCAACTTTAATGTTTTATATAAGAGAAATTAATAATTAGTTATTACTATAGTAATATATTATTTTAGGGACCTTAAATACTTGATATATTAATTTATTATAAGCGAACGTAAATGAACGAAATAAACAAACGTAATCGGACGCGTATAATTGAACGTTCACGAACGTAAATAAACGAACGAAGCGTTTGTTCACGTTTGTTTATTTAACTAAACGGACCAAAATTCTTGTTTGTGTTCGTTCATTTATTAAATAAACGAACATAAATGAATTTCTCGGCGAACGATTTACGAACGGTTCGCTGAATGTTCAGTTCGTTTATAGCCCTACATGTCAGACATAGAATGTTGCGGGTTAGAACATCAACACGGGCAATGTTGGCAATTTATATTGCATGTCATACATGTCGAGCTTCAGTGTCATAAGCTTAGGGAAACGTAATTACATTTGATGATGTTTGCATCTGTTGCATTATCGTGGGGAAATTTTGCGGTCCTACATTATACATTTTATAAACCTATGAATTCACTCAACAATATGTTGACGTTTTAAGCAATGTTTTTCAGGAGATCAATAAGGCACGAGGTGCAAGGGATACATTGGTGGTTTTGATTTGGTTGTCATGCATGAAAGATTTTGTCGTATTACATTTTGTATATCTGTTATGGGATAGAAATCTTTGTATTTTGAACAAGTGAACAAGTGAAGCTTCGGGATTTTGTAACAAACAATTTGTTAAATCCAATGTATTAGTTTTAAACAGCTTTTAATGGCCGTTCTTATATATATCTTGTGTTATTGATCTATGAAGTACCACCCCCAACCCATATTCCGATGCGACCCAATTTGGGGGTGTTACATGACGGCTTCCGGGCCATAGACCAGGCTAAAGGGGGTTTCTCCATTGATGGACTTAGGCATTGTTCGGTGTTCCCATAGAACTTATGATAACTCATCGATCCATGCTTGGTGTCCTTTTCCCAATCTTCGCTCCATTCCTTTGATAACTTCTCTGTTTGTTACTTCTACCTGTCCTTTAGACAGACATAGATGCTTGGAGCATTCCTAGTTTTTTACAGAATACTGGGAATGTACCTTACACAAATTGTTTTCCATTGTCTGAGATTATTACTTGAGGCCTTCCAAATCTACACACTATGTGTTCCCATACGAACTTTTCCATGTGTTTCCTAGTTGTTGATATGAGCGGCTTCGCTTCGACCCATTTTGTGAAGTAATCTATGGCTACCACTAAAAACCTTGCACCTCCAGGTGCTATTGGCAAAGGGCCCACTATATCGATTTCCCATTGCGAGAAAGGCCAGGCTGACATGATGGATGTCATTTCCTGTTTTGGTTTCCTAGGTACCGAAGAATAGATTTTATAGGCTTCATATTTCTGAATTAATTCTTTGGCGTCTTTGTGCATGGTGGGCCATTTAATAATCCAACTTGTTATCTTTTAGATACAATGACATCAGGGCACAAATTCATTCCACACGACCACTTGTGTACTTTTTTATGATTTTGATGTTTATTGGGCTGTGCATTGGTCCTACACACCTTAACCATTGTGACAAGTATGATCTTCGGTACAACTTTTCTTCTATCACCTTGTATAATGGAACTTTGATGCGTAGTTTTCTTGGATTTTGTAGGTCATCAGGTAGGGTTCCCAATCTCAGGTATTCTCGGATAGGTGTCATCCAGTTGTCTCCTTCTTCTTAGACTATGTCCGTAACTCCTTTTTCCGCGATGGACTTGTTGTGTCTATGACTAATCATTGACTATACAATTCTTTTCGACGAGTTTTCCTGGAATGGGTCATTGATGCTAGTTTGTTGAGGGCGTCTGCTTTCTTGTTTTGTTCTCTTTTAATGTGTTCGATCTAGTAACTGTGAAAACTTGATAGTAGACCCATCGTTTTTTCCAAGTATTGTTTAATGGTCGGTTGTCTGGCTTCAAAGAGCCCTTTGACTTGATTTGCTACTAGCTTGTGAATTTAATAAAGATGATTTGTTCTCGTATTTCCATCTCTTTGGCTATGCGCAATCTTGCCAGGAGTGCTTCATATTCTGCCTCATTGTTGGTGGTTTCGAATTCAAACCTCAATGCGTATGTATATTCTTTTCCTTCTGGGCTGACCACCATCAGACCTGCCCTTAAACCATCAGAGCTTGAGGCTCTATTAGTAAATAGTTTCTATGCATTTTTAGGTTTTGGTTCTTTTCTCTTCAGATGGAATTACAATTTGATATGTAGGCTGTAGTAATATTAAATGAAAATAACCTGATATCAGTTATGGTTTAAAATGTAGGCTCGTTAATTAATCTGATCTTGTACTAGTTTTGGGTTAAAAACCCATTGTAATCCTGATCTCAGCCTAAGTTATAAGCCCACATGTCCCAATATGTAGAGTGGGTATATAAACCCTTTTCCACCAAGGAAAAAGGTGTTGGTTCTCATATTGTTTACACACATTTTGTTAGAATTAACCATCTTTTTCTTCTCTCTAACATCTCTATACTCTTCTTCATTTTTTTCCTATCTTATTTTCTTGATAATACCATGGTGAAGTGAAAGTGATAATCTTGGTGCCAACAGTTGCATATAATCAAGGGTTTTAGCAAGAGGAAATTAGGGTTTTTACAAAGGAAAACTAGGGTTTTCATTAAAGGATTTCGGGTTTAGCTTGGGTATGAATTCATGTTCTTCACTTCATACATTCATTCAAGGTCAAATATAAACTCTACTATTTCTTAATCATTTCATTTTCATACTCATATAATTGTTATATTGTTTAATCACTATCTAATATTTTATTTTATATGTTTATAAAATAAAACAAGCATGATCATAATCAAATAAACATTTAACCATGATGAAATAATGTTTAAAATGTGTTAGAATACAAAAACATATTTTATACAAGTGTTGGTTAATTTATAAATTAATTGGTGAATTAATTAAAAGTTTATTTATAAAGTTTATAAATAAATAATTATGAGGACATTTTATTTGGACATAAAATATACAAAATATGTTGTATTAATTAAATTAGTGGAGTTGTAACAATTTAATTATGTCAAAAGTTTATAAAACAAATTTTATAAACTTTAATTTCGGACAGTTTATATAATCTGAAAGAATTTAAAATTTTATAAAATATATAGACCTAAGATTCAAATAGTACATTTTATGAGGATTTCAAATATATAAAGAACTCAAAAAACAGAGCTATAACGAAAGAGATATGAATTTTGCAAGATTTCAATAATTAAAATTTATAAAAATAACTTTATAAAAACTGTTTGATGTTACTGTTTCGGTACAGATTTTTATAAAATCTATGACTATTTTATTTTGATAGATTATCTCATCACGATTTCGTACATATAAAGAACGCGTAAAACGAAGCTAAAACGAGTAAGTTATGAGTTTTTAAAGATTTCAGAAAAAATATATAAATTTCACAACTTTTATAAAATCTGTGAAACCGTAAAATAAACTGCAGAATTCTGAAACTAAGTTTTTGAGGGCCTTCGGGTCCAATTCGGTCAAAGTGTAAAACTACAAAGTTGTTCGGAATGACATTTTACTAGTTACATCAAATTTTCAGAAATTATAAGGTATAGATATTTAAATAGAAATTATAAAAGTTGTAAACTTTTATAAATAATTTTTTGCACTTTATAAAAATACAAAGTTGCTGTTAGAAATATAAAATATGGTTTACGAGTGTTTTCGGGTCTGTTTGGGCTATAAAAACCTTAGGAAACAATGTAGTATTACTTATATAATGTTTATACAAGTTTTTAACTTTATAAATATTATTTTATAAAACAATTAAACTATTTATATAATATCATTATATAAATACTAAAAATGTTAAATCAAGTGATATTAACAAATAATCAATTGTTGGACAAAATGACATTTTTACAAATACAAATACTTGAACATTTATTTAACAAAGTACAATTTAAATATTTTTTAAACTTTATAAATTAAACAAAGACATTTAGGTGGTGATATAACTCTGTAATTTATATGTTGTATTTATTTAAATACATTATTCTTATACGGCCTATAATTAATTAGGTTGCATTCCGGATCGTTTGTGACGATTACTTTGTTAATTTTGCGATAACCACTACTTTCACTAGAGGTGAGTTTATAGCCCCATGTTTTACTCGTTTTACATATACTTTATAACTTTTGGGGTGAGAATACATGCACATCTACAAACTCGTTTACATTATTGATTACAAACTCGTTTACATGTTCGTTTTCAACTTGTTCGTTTACTCGTCTACATACTCATTACAAACTTGTTTACAAACTCGTTTACATACTCATTTACATATCGCGCGGTGGGATACTTTGCTTGTTTTGATTTTTGGACGCAAGTACATTACTTTACTTTTGAAATGATTAAGGATTATCTTGAGTTGCATGAACTGTTAATTATGGTTGGTAGGAGCGAATGTTATAAAATAGATCTATTTTGGTGTGACAACCCCGTTCGGGTGAGTAGCTCTCGCTAGTTTCAGCGGTACTGAACTAACGGACGTATACCATGTTGGAGCATTGAACGACATACCCCTGAAACACTTACAGTACCTGAAAAGATTGGCATACATACAAGTCCGAGCCTCAACTTCCTGAACTTAGTGTAGTCGTATCAGATTTTCGCGTGACTATTGTATATTGTTACAATGGTCCACACATACTTTACTAAATCTTTGATTTCAATATTTATACTTACATTTTTGTGACTATTGTATTGGTTATAAATGGTCATAACCCCAAACAAAAATTTTTTTTTTCCCCCCCCCCCCATAAACCTTTGAACAACAGTACCATTTACATAAACCATTAACTCACCAACTTATGTGACACTTTTAAAACATTTTTCTCAGGTGAAATAAGATGCTTGACTTAACTGATGTGCATTGGAGTCTAGACTATACAAGATTACATTCATAGATTTATACTTACATTCAAATGATCAAATCTTGTTGTATTACTTTCAAGCTTTTCATTATGATGCGATTATGGGACAAATTAGAGTCCGAGTCGTGAAAACGTGATTTAGCGGGTCGTTTTTGATAAGTCAACTTAGGAATAACATATATCTTCTCATTTTCAAATCAAATAAGTTAAAAATAAATTTGCACACGAGAGATATGTATTAATAAATATGATTTATTATTTAAATATGTTTCGAAAAGTTAATGGTTATGCGGTAATCATTTTTATGTGACAATAAAAGATTAAAAATCAAAAAGTCAGGTCGGACCCGAAAAGTCAAAGGGTAAAATAGTCATTTAAAATTCCAAAAATTGCCAGTTGTTACAGTACCTACCCCTTAAAGAAATCCCGTCCTGGGATTCGATTCTTGTTAACCTATTGTGTGACCAAGAAAAGATTTATGATTTAATAACCAGTTTTTAAACATGGTGTTGGGAATTATAGTTTTCCTGACTTAGTACCGCTAGTTATAATAGTTAGTACCGATAGTTATAGTTTATACTGTTAGTATTAGTTAGTATTAGTTTGTACCGTCAGTATAAAATAGTTAGTACCGTTTAAGAGATATGCATGAGATATTATAGGAAAAGATACGCATTATCTTTTACGCGTTTTGTAAGTCTGTTAGGGTTTATCCTTGGTGTATAAAAGGAACCCTACGACATTAGAGAAGATACATATCTCTCACTAAAAAGCATTCTCATAGTTAGTAATCTGTAATCGTTTTAGCAGATCAATACAAAAGTTTAGTTATTAATATTCATTGTTCTTCTAGGCATTATAAGTTAGTTTCCGCATAACTTATAGTGTTCATAGTCATTGTTTCTTATGTAGTTAGTGTGGAACTATCCATATTGGCTACAACCCTTAACAAGCTAGAAAGATCTATATTGAAGTGGGATCTACAAGTGGTATCAGAGCTTGTAGATAAACTCTGAGTAAGAAGAACTAAAACCCACCAGTTATAAACCTCTACCTTACAAATCTATTCAATGGCTGGATCAGATGATGATATTCCACCACCACCACCACCACCACAAACACAAACACCAACACAACAAACCCCTCACACTGTCTCAACCATCAAACTCCCTATTCTTAAGAAGGGAGAATATGACATATGGGCCATGAAAATGGAACATTATTTGGCCTATACAGACTATCCTATTTAGGATGTCATTCAAAGAGGCAATGGTCCTGTGAGTGTCTCAACAGATACAAATGGTGTAATAAAGGTTCTGCCTCCTAAGACTGCAGAAGAAATTTTAGCAGAGAAAGAGAAAGAAAAGCAATGACCACCTTGCTTATGGCTTTACCAGAAGATCATCTTGTTAAATTTTACAAAATGACTTATGCAAAAGAGTTGTGTGAAGCTATCAAATCTAGATTTGGTGGCAATGAAGAATCCAAGAAGATGCAGAAGTATATTCTAAAGCAACAGTTTGAAGGCTTTTCTGTATCAAACTTAGAAGGGCTACATAAAGGCTATGACAGGTTTCAGAGTCTTTTGAGTCAGCTAGAGATTCATGGTGCAGGCATCTCCACTGAAGATGCAAATCAGAAGTTCCTTAGGTCTCTACCTTCTGCCTGGTCTCAAGTTTCCTTAATCATGAGGACCAAGCCAGGAGTGGACAGTCTCAGTTTTGATGATCTGTATAATAATCTTAGAGTCTTTGAATCTGATGTTAAAGGCTCTACTGCATCATCTTCTAGCACGCAGAATGTGGCATTTGTTTCTGAGAACACTAGCAGTACTAATGATGTTAGTACTGCTTATGGTGTTTCTAATTCTTCTGGTCATAATTCACAATGTGAAAATCCTTCATCATACTCCTTCCTTGCTAATCAATCCAGTTGTCCACAATTGGATCATGAGGATTTGGAACAACTTGATGAGTTTGATTTGGAAGAAATGGATTTGAAATGGCAGGTGGCCATGATTTCCATGAGAATGAAGAAGTTTTACAAAAAGACAGGTAGAAAGTTGCAATTTGATGCCAAGGAACCGGTTGGTTTTGACAAAACCAAAGTCGAGTGCTACAATTGTCACAAGACAGGGCATTTTGCTAGAGAGTGCAGATCCAAGGGGAATCAAGATAGTAGGAGGAGAGATGCTTGGAACACTGGGAATAAAGATAAAGACAATGGGAGGAGATCTGGTAAACAGGAGGAATCTAAAGCTTTGGTGACTCTTGATGGAGATGGTGTTGATTGGACCAGTCACTCAGAAGATGAGCAAGAGAACTATGCTTTGATGGCTTACAGCAATTCAGGCTCAGACACTGAGGTAACTTCTTGTTCAAAAGAGTGTAAAGAATCTTATGCTAAACTTAAAAAATTATATGATGAACAGAGGGAACAACTTGGTGATGCCAGTATAGAAATTCAGGCATATACTCAAGCTTTAAAGAAAGTAGAAGCACAATTAGTTGCTCATCAACAAAATCAACTTTGGTATGAGGAAAAGATTAGGTTTATGAAAATTGATTTAGATGATAAAACTGATGTGCTTACATACCATAAGAAACTATTGGCAGAAGCTGAAAAAGAAAAAGAAGAATTAAAAGCTAAAGTAGAAAAATGGCACAACTCTTCTAAAAGTCTTAATATTCTGCTAAATAGTCAGATGAGTGCTAGGGACAAAGCTGGGCTTGGGTATGGAGATCAAATGAATAAAGGTGTCTTAAGTTATGAAAATGAAGTTTTTGGAAGTTTATTTAACAGTAGGTCTAGTGATATAGAAGATAGTCCTGTGAATGATAGATATGCAGAGGGGATGCATGCAGTTCCCCCTCCAATGACAGGGATCTACATCCCTTCTGGACCTGATAAAGAAATAGATGACTCACAATTTACATATGGTCCAAAGCAATCTAAACCTAGTGAATCTGATGCTAGGAGCAGTGACTTTAATTCTTGTGAATCTAATTCTAGTGAAGAAACAAATGAATCTATATCTAAACCAGTTGCTAATGAACCCAAAACTATTAGTGACCCTAAAGTTTGGTCTGATGCTCCTATCATTGAGGAGTATGAATCAGATAGTGATGATGAACATGTGTCTCTACCCATAAAAGAACAGGAAACACCTAGTTTTGCTTTTATTAATACTGTTAAGCATGTAAAAACTACTAGGCAAACTGTTAAAGAACAAAACACATGTAGTAAGAGTCCTAAACCTGACAAAAAGGATTGTAGTGGTTAATGTCTAAAAACTGGGTTTGTGATATGGGTTTACTAAAAAGGCATGTTTTGTATGTGGTAGTTTTAGCCATCTTATTAGAGATTGTGATTTCCATGAGAAAAGAATGGCTAAACAAGCTGAATTGAACAAAAGGAAGTGTAAGGGTATTGGTCAAAGGGAAACTAGGCCAGTGTAGAACAATGTGCAAAGAGTGAATCACCAAACCAATTTGTTCCTACTGCAGTACTAACTAGAACTGGCAGAATTCCAGTTAATATTGCTAGAGCTAGCAGTACTAACAATGTTAATACTGCTAGACATAATTTTAACTGTCAGGCAGTACCAACTAATGATGCCAGGAAAGTTCATACTGTTAAACCCATTCTGAATAATGTTAGAACAAAATTTTTTTTTCATAAAACTCATTCTCCTATTAGAAGGCCACTTAATAGAACAACACCACCAAGAACATATTTTTCAAATCAAAAGTTAATACTGCTGAGGTAAAAGCAGTTAGTTCTGTTAGGGGAAAAAGGGAAATTGCTGTTAAGCCCTCAGCAGGTTGTAATTGGAGACCCAGAATACATTACTGGAACAAAGTCTCCAAATACAATGGTGGATCAAATTCTAGAAAATGTGTTACTTTTAAAGATCCAATAGGCAGACCCAAGCCCAAAAAGGCTTGGGTTCCTAAGAGAATCTAATCTCTCTTATTTAATGTGTAAGATTATCTACATAGAGCTTTAAAGAACAAAGTGGATTGTAAGAGGTTTACCTTTAAAGATTTTTCAAAATGACCACACATGTGTTGCTTGTCAGAAAGGAAAGC
>BQNB010105665.1:0-23554 GCA_026074375.1 Tanacetum coccineum
GGTCATAAGAAAAACCTACCCATAATTTTTGACCTTAACGATCAAAAGACTGCTAAACCAGTTGGGCCTAAACCAGTTGGGCCTAATTGTCGAGATTTCACGGGCTTAATTCGGAACGAGATTGAACAATCAATTCCATTATGCTACGAATCATGGGAGGCGGTACCGGAGAAGTACAAGGGAACTTTATGGCGTGTTATCCATGTCGAGCTTTATTCTTAAATCTACTATATTAAATTTATAAGCATTATTCATTATACGACTTATTTCTTTTGAATTGCATGCGTACTTTGATATGACGACATATTTTTCGGGGCCAGATGCTAAACAAGTTGAGAAAGGGATGGAAGCTCAGTTTAAAAGTCAATACAAAAACAAAAAGAACAAGTTTAAGGATGAAATGTTTGTGAGCCGTGGTGGGTACAAGGAACCGGTGAAGATACGAAACTTTCCTCCGGGGCAAGTCTCTGAGCGAATGGCATGAGTTATGTGATCATTTCACTTCTGAAAAGCATTTGGCCCGCTCTGAAAAGAGCAAGGCTAACAGGGCGAAGCTGCCTCAGTCTTCCACTCAAGGGAGTAGGTCATACGCCGCTAGCAGATACGAGGAGGTACGTCGTGATCAATATTTGTTTGATTGTTATTATATACTTGTTTAATTTGTTTCATTATTTTTATATACTAATTTAATTTGTTTTCAGTGGGAGATCACAGGTGTATTTCCTGACCTTATCGAGCACTACAAGAAGAGCCATCAGAAGAGTGGAAAGTGGGTCAAAGAAGTTTATGAAACCACATACACAAATAATTCTTTTTGAGATTTAACAAATTATTTAAGTCGTTTTACCCGTTTTGACCCATTTTAGCCCAAATATGCACACGTTTGGGCTAAAATGGGTCAAAATGGGTGAAACAAGTGTAATATAAACGACAAAATTACTTATTAGTACACGTTTGGGCTAAAAAGTAACTTTGTCCTTTAGATTACACCAGTTTCATCCATTTTAACCCAAACATGTACAAATAAGTAACTTTGTCATTTATTTAAGTCATTTCGCCCATTTTGACCCATTTTAGCACAACATGCACACATTTGGGCTAAAACGGCTAAAATGTGTTAAAACGGGTGTAATATAAATGACCAACTTACTTATTATGCAACTGGTCTACATATTGCTAGTCCTAAATTGTAAACTGTTGGGCTTTCAAGGATAGCGAGTGTTTAGGGCCAATTAAGTAGTTTGTTCTGTAAATATGGCGATATGAATGCAAATATAAACTCCAATCCTTGTAACAAGTTGTTGTTGAGTTACTGGTTAAAAACAAACTATAAACAGACAGGCTTGTTTGTTTTAGTATATGTATAATAATCTAGTTTTGGCTGCTTATAACATATCCCTAATTAGTTCAATAACTGAGGTCAAGTTAAGTAATTTCCCCTTAAGTAGCACAAATTCAGGCTTGGACTATTTATATAGAGAGCAACATTAAAATAGAATTTAGTAGCCAATAGACAAAGCATGTTCATTTTCAACAACTTAGATAGAGCAACAAACTAAGCAAAATAGTGAAAATATCAAATTTGCATCAAAAAGGGGTGTTTGGACTAAAAGGTATTATAAACAAAGCAAAGCAACTAACTGATGCCGTTTTGTCACAAAACAAAACATCAACTAACAGCTAAAATGGGCCAAACGGGTGAAACGAGTGTAATATAAACGACCAACTTACTTATTAGCAATATGTAGGCCATTTTGTGACTTAATTTTCCTTGTTTTGTGACTTTACAAAACCAGATGCTAAAGCAGAGAGCGAGTCAAGAGGGTTTAGCGGTACGGATGACCGATGATGAAATTATGGACAAAGTCTTAGGAAGAAACCGAACTCTTAAACCGGGACGAGGTAGGAAGCTGCGAAATAGTGCTTCGTCTTCTTCCATACTCTCCTACCCCGCTCCCCCACCATCGACATCCCAAGCTGCATTAAGAAGTTTTGTGGAGGCGCATAACGATCAAATGAAAGATATGCATTCACAATTAGCGGATAAAAACATCGACCTATGATTGCCTGTTCCTCTCGACCCCAATGACTCTATGGATGATGCTAGTGATGAAAGTGATGAAGGTGATGCTAATGAAGATGTTGCCGACCCCAGAGATGAGTAGGTCGAGTTGTACTTGTTTAGTTGAACTTTGTCGTTGAACGTTGTCTTTTGAACAATTTATTTTTATGTTGTTGAACTACTTTGAACTTTATGGAATGTTATTGTATGTGTTTAAAAAATCTAAAAAAATTTGGAAAAATGGATCGAAAAACTTGAGAAAATGTCGTAAAACAGGCCCGACTGTTTTTTGGAGCTGCTACTTTTAGGGACTACATGCAGTCCCTAAAAGGAGGCATGTAGTCCCTAAAAAATGCTTTAGAAATTTGGTCATAAAACCTTTAGGGACTACTTGTAGTGAATATAACTTTTGACTTTCATTGACCATTTAAAAAAAAGAATTGTAGTCCCTAAAAAGTAGTCGCTAAAAGGACATGTTGGGACTACGTGTAGTCCCTAAAAAGGGGTCGTTAATAATTTTGTTCAACTATAGTTAAAATATGTAGTGACTATATATAGGGGTGGCAACCGAGTCGTGTTCGTGTTGACCTGTTCGGGTTCACGGGTTGACGTGTTATTACAACCTCCACCCAAACACGACCTATTTAATAATCGTGTCAAGAAACTCAACCCTAACCCAGACCTGCATAACACGTACAACCCATTTATGACCCGTTTAACCTGTTTAAATAAATATGTCAAGCGGTGAATAAGATTGGTGGTTTGTCAATTTAAGTAATTTAAATGCTAAAATGATATAAGAATCTAAAAATGATAAACATAACATACAAATATTTATACGATAATTTCAATGATATATGAGTTATAATTGTAATTCACTTATATTAAGTACATAACAAAATACATTTAACCCAAATCCAACATAAAATCCAAGTTATATATCTTATTTTTAGAGGCTTATATATACTTAAACAGGTTCACTGGTTGACCTGTTTAATTCTTACTCAACCCAAACACAACCCGTTTATTAAACGGGTTAGACGAGTTGACCTGTTTTTGACCCAAACCTGTTTATCCTCAACCCAAACCTGTTTATCCTCAATCCAAACCTGTTTAACTTCGTGTGGGGTTCGTGTCATTTATCGTGTCGTGTCAAGAATTGCCACCCTTAACTATATGTAGTCCCTAAAGATTTTGTCACAAAAAAATCCACGTGGCAAGTCAACGTAGTAGTCCCTAAAACTAAATTTTTGCAGTCCGTACAACTTATAGGGATTGAGTAGCAGGGACTATGCTTGCAAGGACTACATGTAGTCTCTAAAAATCTTTAGGGACGACAATCTGGCCTTTTAGGGACCACAACCTTAGTCCCTAAAAGCTGTTATTCTTATAGTGACAGTAAATGCGTTACATATTTTTTCGTAATCTAATTATGTGTCGATTCGAGTGAGATAAAGAGGACCAACGTGACACAAATACAAACTCGTCAAAATTTCGAGAGATACTTTGCTTCAATTTACAATCAACTTCTTTAATTCATTCAGCTATGTTCTTTATTTACAACCATCTTTTGCATCATTTTCTTAAGAGTACCCTTTAAACTAAGAGAGCTCGGGTACCGTCCGTGGCGCCATTGATATCCTCGCCGGTTGAATCGCATGCATTTTTCGTATTTTTTTCAATTTTTGAATAAGAGGAACGGATATTAACGAATGTATTCTAAAAAAACCATGCTTTAACTTACAAATACTCACTTTTATCAAACACATTACATATCTAACAATATAAAATACTCACTTTATTCATGTTCATCAACTCTTCCATCTTTTATACACTTTTAATTTCTACCCAAAAATCATAATGGCTTGTTCGCTTTCACATACCGTCAATGAAATCGAAGCCATGGTTCAGAAACAAATCGAGGATGATAAAGTTCGTCAGCTAGCGATTATGAACTTAGCCGTTGAATTTGAGAATGCAAGCATAGCTAAAAATGACATCAGGAAAGCGTACGATGAATGCAGTGACATTCCACAAGAGAAACGTGCTTCGATTGACACTTATTTGAAATAAAAATCTGATAAAGATTACGAGGTACAACACCTTTTTTAGAAAGGAGGCAAAAATAGAACGTCAAATTAATAATAACCTGCACCAAATGTGTTTGTTTTAAAATTTTAATGTATTGTAATTTTATTTTTATTTGAATAAAACATGTTTGTTTTAAATTTTAAATTTAACGGCTATAAAATTTAAAAAACTTCAACGGCTACAAAATTTAAAACCCCCAATATTCACTTATAAATAACGAACTTTCACATACATTATGACCCAACTTTCACACACAACTTTCACATACATTTTCGAAACATGGCTTGTCCTCTCTCACATACCGTCGAAGAAATCAAAGAGTATGTTAAATAACAACGTAAAATAGATGATGCCACTCGTCAGCAAACTAGCATCGCCGTAACCAATCTGTTTAACGAAGCATACCGGGAAAAACAAGCTTTGAAGGAACAATATGCGGAATGCAAACACATTCCGCAAGAAAGACGTGTTGTGATCGAAAATTTTTTGTTCGACGAATGCATGAAAGATTACAAGGTTGAACGAAAGTGGTGGAAATGTGTGCAATAAATACAAGATAATATCAGTCACAAAATCCGTTGGATGTACAAAGAAAACATATAGGATATGTTTTCGTAGCGTAATTTGTATTTTTATTTAAATGTCGTATTTCATTTTTATGTATTGTATTTTTATTTGAATGTCGTATTTCTTTTTTATGTAATGTATTTTTATTTGAATGTTGTATTTCTTTTTTATGTACTGTAATTTTATTTTTATTTGAATAAAATGTGTTTGTTTTAAAATTTTAAAATGTTAAAAAAAATAACGAATAACATATTATTGGTATTTTGTTGAGGAAGGAGTTTCAGTTATGGGTTAATTGCCTAAAAATGTATTATACTTGACACTTTTTGTCATTGTGTGTAGAGTATTTTTTTTGTCATTGTGACACCAAACTTTTAAATTCGTGCTATTGTGTGTATTTTATGACCATTTTACCCTTATTTTTTTCAAATTTCGAAGGGTAAAATGGTCATTTTACATGCAAAAATAGCCACAAAATACACACAATAGCACGAATTCAAAAGTTTGGTGTCACAATGGCAAAAAAATAGTACTCTACACAATGACAAAAAGTGTCAAATATAATACATTTTTAGACAATTAACCATTTAGTTATTGGTGTGTTATTGAGAGGGTATTAAAGTGACCAATAACTTGGTATTTGTACCAAGCTCACCTAGCTCTAGTGCTGCCTCTCTGAGTTTCAACATATACAACACTTATCTAAATATGCTGCATTCTTATACTTTTTTGCAACACTTCAACAATAAAATAGTTGCAGATATTTACAACAAATACGCACGACCGGCCCTGGTATTGGGCGAGCTGGGCGACGGCCCAGGGCATCATATTTTGGGGGGGCATCATTTTAGGTTCATGTTATAGTGTGATAGAAACAAAATATGAAGAAGCACCGAAATAGATCTGGTTTTTTTTCTAAAAATGGTGGAACCGTGGAAGAAGAAGATGAACTATATGGAAAGAGAAAATAATTCTTTTTTTTACTGTGTAACAAACAAAAAGGTGTGTTGTGTAGGACCCATGTGCCTGAGCAATGGAGGATTGACCAATGAAATCAAAAGGCTTATCAAATTTTTGATTTTTACAATTTCACCTCTAATTTTCTCACAAATTTCAAATGTGTTACACGTTAAAAAATTATTTTGCACGTACACCACAATATATCTATTCAATACAGTACGGAGTATTATTTATTTTTATGTGGAAATACCGTTTAAAGCTCTCCATTTTGTAGGTAGGAAAAAAATTATATTTATGGTATGTTTGGCGAAATGGGCTGAGATTAGGGCTGGAGTTTAGGCTGAAGCTGAGGCTAGGGCTTATATTATAAGCCAAAATTGAAATTTTTACTTTTGTAAAAATTTTTTGGTTGCGTGTTGACAAATGGGTTAAGGATGAGGCTTATTATTGCAAAATCACTAAAGAAAGACATAATTAAATGAGTTTTTGTATATGTTAGATATTTTTGTGGGTAAATAAGTAATTTACGGTTCAAAAACCCCGGTCTAAATTTTTAGCCCTTTTATGAGCTGGGGCTTATAGAGACTAATGACTTATAAACTCTTTTATAAGCCCGCAGTGACAAAACGGCGGCTTATTTATAAGCCGAATTATTTAAAAGCTAAAGCTCCGATAAGCCCCAATACCTCACTAAACATACCCTTACTAGTTTATTACATACTGATATTTTAAAGTATACATTGCTTATGCTAATTTTATAGTGATTAACTATGAATTTTTTTATGATAAAGTGATGCTTTTTTTGCAAATGTTGATTACAATATGATAAAAGATGAATTTGGTCAAGAAATGTATGGTTAGTTTACACTTTAAGTGATCTATCTTGAAACTGTAGCTAGAAGTTTATATTTTTAAATTTTAAAATTTTATTTATTAAAGAAAAAGAAGTGTGACGTGAGGATCAACTACGTAACTTAACTAGGTTATAAACCCAAACAATAATAGTGTGTTATTTGTTTACTTGGGGCATTTTTTTTCAACTCGCCCAGGGTAGCAATAAACTCAGGAACGGCCCTGCAAATACTAATTTGAATTTTTTGCTTTACAAAGAATACTAATTTTTAAAGTCTTGGATTAGAAATTTGTGTGTTTGCGCACCTTTACTTCAGGATGGTTGCTTTTTTTTCTTCATTCGAGTCCGTGAGGAAGCTAAGAACATAATAATATTAAAAGAATGCGATGTCACAATTGGTAACACCCAGACATATAATCATTTTTATTTGAATCTCCTACTAGTTCCAAAACCTGAATGCAAATTAAACTTTAAACTTTCTTTTTAAAAATTAAACAAGTAGATACAATGATTTATTTGATTTCTTTATTATATTATTACCTCGTATTATTATTAATAAAAGTCAGTCACAACATGTTGCCTTCGCCGCGGCACAATTTTTCTCACAGTCTTTTTGGCCGTTAGTACCGTCAGTACATTTAACCTTAGAGTCATGACAACAACACCACATAGCATTATTATCTATGCCTAGACAATATTTTTGGCAAGGCCTTGTAGCATTAATTCCTTTTATCCCACTGAAATCGATTTTCCTACCTGCAAATTTAAAAATGAGAACGCGTGTGATATTTGTTAAATAAGTATGCCCGAAACAAATGAACCAAAGATGCAAACTTACATTGGTTACAAACTAGCAACAACATAAAGCTTACAAAGAAGACACTCATATGTGATCCACCTGGCTTCACCATCGCGCCACTCAAATCTAGATTCTGAGATTGTAAAATTATTTTGCAAAAGCTTAAAGACAAGAGAACTTGATGAATGACAACCTAGATAAATCTGTATATATCCGCACACACAAGACATATGCGTAATGGTTTCTTTTACCCATCTGTGGCATAAAAGACTGTTATACTAGCAAATCATCCTTTAAGCGTGTCCCAACAAGATTTTTCTCATGCTTTAATTTAGATCTCAAAATCTACGGTTCATAAATCTGAAATACCCGGTAGTAGTAGCAGTAATAATAAAGGTTTAGCTAACTAGAGCTTTATGAGTTTTAGTTAAGCTTGCATTAATTAAAAAGTTAATAATTAATTAACATTAATAAGGGTAATGAATTATTACATTACATCATTTATTCGATTACGTCGCTTATTACATTCATTTAATATTTCTTTACATCCTACCAAACGAACCCTTATACTAGCAAATCATTCTTTAAGCGTGTCCCAACAAGATTTTTCTCATGCTTTAATTTAGATCTCAAAATCTACGGTTGATAAATCCGAAATACTTGGTGGTAGTAGTAGTAATAAGGGTTAAGCTAAATAGAGCTTTATGAGTTTTAGTTAAGCTTGCATTAATTAACAAATAAATATTTTACTTAGTAAAGGAAAACAAAAAGTGAGAACTTTTGCATTTCAAAAAAGAAGAATTTTTCCTTATTAAGTATGATGCTTCAAATTTTTTATTATTTTTGAATATATGTTTAATTAAAAAGCTTAAATACTTCGTAACGCGCGTTGTCGCGGAGCGCACGAGACTATTTTTGCAACGGATCGATAACGTGAGGTACTATTTGTCTGTCGTCGGGCTCACACTGCAACGAACCGATAACATCAAAGACTATTTCCGTAAGTTTCTTAAACATATATATTAAACTTTAATATTTTTTTATAAAATCGAACATTGCAATATTGGGCTCGTTTTGTTCGCAATTCCACGATCTTTTCAATGAAATTTTTTTCCCGAATAAGTCGATAGATATACGTTCCATACTTGATAAATAAAGTTTGTTACTCCCTCCGTCCCTAATTTATTGTCCCCTATTGACTTTTCAAGTCTTTTTCTTCCGACTTTGACCTTAAATATTTTTGTTTATGTTAGTATTAACTTATGAAAATTATAACAATAAAAATTACAATCAAAAACCAATCAAATTCATATATTTTTGCATAAGTATTACATAATACAAACAAAAATATTTCAGGTCAATGTTCAAAGAAAAAGACGAAAAGTCAATAGGGGAAAATATTTTGGAATGGAGGGAAGTATATAAAAAAAGTGTAAATAGGTAAAAGTTCAAGGTTGATTTTATAACTTTTAATATATTTGAGGGTGCGTTTTGTAAATATCTTTTTTTTCTTTTTTGTTTTACATTGGGAGTCGTATTTTTTATTCAACAATTTCTGCTCTATAATATATATAATTTGTGTAAATTATTGTGCAACTTTTTATTTGAGATATTATTATACTAGTAATTAAATAAATGCAGGAATTCAAGATTTTTTTGTATATCACCTTTACTGGCGAAAACTTGTGTCACAAAATCAATTTTACCGCTTGAATCTAATCATGACTAAACGCAAGTGTAAGCAAAAGTGTTTAACCTTTGGTGAATAAAATTAAAGATAGCAAAGACCGTTAGTGATGGCTGCAGTACTTACTATTTTTCCTTTGGGTTAATGCATTTAATAGCAACGTACTTTTTCATTTGAGCCATTATCAGACACGAACCCAAAAAAGTACCACAATACCTATCCAACTTTCAAATTCTGATTCATTATCATACGTTTTAGAGTCATCTCTTGCACCGTTAGTCGTTTTGACTAACGACCGTTTGTAATTAACTCAAAAATATGTTTTCTTTTTCTTTTCTAATTATTTTTAAATTTTTTTTATACACGTTAGTCCTTTATCCGTTTTTATATAATTTTCTTTCTAATTATCTTTTTCTTTTCTAAAAAATATGTTTTTTTTTTCTTGCACTGTTAGTTCTTTATCCGTTTTTATATATATTTCTATGCTTTTTTATATACGTATGATAATTAAATAATAAGAAATTTTAAAAAATAATTAGAAAAGAAAAAGAAAACATATTTTTTGAGTTAATTACAAATTGTCGTTAGTCAAAAGGACTAACGGTGCAAGAGATGACTCTAAAACGTATGATAATGAATCAGAATTTGAAAGTTGGATCGGTATTGTGGTACTTTTTTTTGTTCGTGTCTAAAAATGACTCAAATGAGAAAGTACGTTGCTATTAAATGCCATTAACCCTTTTCCTTTAGTGGGAGTAAACAAAAAAGGATCTACCGAGTGTTTATTGACTTTTACCTGACTCTTCTTTTAGTCCGAAAAGTGGCATTGCAGTTGCTTATTAAATTTTGTTTGTAATTATATATGTTCCCCGACTTTGGATTTTCATTAGCAGCTTTGGACTTCAAATTGTACCTTTTTTTGTGAATTATGTTTATATGACTGATAATCCAAGCCTGAAAACGTACAATACATGTTGTTTTTATGTACCAACACACTTATAGAATCTTTCGCTCCTTTCACTACTACTAGAGTTAAAGTGCATCATAAGTGTTGTATTATGTGTGTAAAATTGTTGTTGACGATTATGCATTAATGTGACACTTTATAAGTGATACGTTATAGGTTAAAGTTGCCTTTGGTATAAGTGACCACTTTAATTGGATGTTGCATCATTTTTTAAATGTGTTTCCTATGTTTACTTAAATGTGATACTTTAAGTTGTAACACTTTTCTACACTCAAAGACAACACTTTTTATACTTAATTGTAACACTTTCACACTCGATTGCAACACTTATTATATTAAATGCAACACTCTTTATACCAGAGTGCAACACTTTTTACATTAAAATGCAACATTCTTTTGCTTAAGTGCAACACTTTTCAAATTAAAATGCAACATTTTTCGCACAATCACAACACTTTTAGATTCAAGTGCAACACTTTCTCATTATTACAACTATATTTGCAACACTTTATTATGTGAAACGCAACACTGGTAGTTGTTTTCCAACATATAAGGTGACACTTTTATAAATGCTAACTACACTTTTGTTTTCACACAAACATACGAGAGGAGGGCTGGAACTCACTCAAGTTGAAGATGTTAGCGAAAGTGATTAACCCTGTGGGCTTACTCCTGTATCCTGGCATTCATGGTCTTGGACATTGAACAATTTGGTGGATATTACCGTGCTTCGTAAGAAACTGTAGATTTAGCGATTACTTCCGAACGGTTGATCTAAAGACTAGGTGGATTCGAAGATTTTCCCAAACAAAGTGAACACCTTTCGCTTGGAAGGTAATGACGAATCCTTACTCTACTAGATTTAACATTTTCAGACGTGGTATTAGATATGAGTCTTATCTTGTGTGAATTTGGATGTCGGGATTGAAACATGATCATTTGTTTTTCGCTTGTAACACAGCCAAAAAAGTTTTCTTAATTAATAGATCGGTTGTGGGACGTGCCTTTTATGGGATATTAATCTCTTACGGAGATATGGATCGGTCTTGGATCGATAATGTAAAACTGCCGAAGAAGAATAAACGCATGTTCAAAGGTATTTATTTTGTGATGTGTGGCTTCTATGGAATGTTTTCGTAATAGAACGATGTTCGAGGCCAAGCCCAAATCTAAGGGAGACGTTTTTTGATGAGATTTATTTGTAGTCTTATTAGCTTGGTGCGGTATAGATGCAATACTTTGTTTAATTTGGGGACGATGGTTATATTAAAAAATCGTCTCTTATTTCTTTGTTATTTCTAGCTCCTTGCTTGTTTTTCTTAATTAAAGTTCGCGTTCAAAAAAAAATAAAAATTTACAATACCAACTATGTGTCTTGTATCATACACATTCTTTGAAAAGCTCTAATAATACATAAATAATTAACATTTATTCAACCACAGAAAAATAAAATACCATAATGATAATCATTTATTTTGTCTTTGACAAAATTGTATAATGTAACATAACCAGAGAGGACTCTCATTAAAACTTCTTACTGTACAAAAGAAAAAAGCAAATTAAACTACATGTAACTTAGCTTTGTTTGTTTTTTTCAATTCACCTCTTTAACCTCTTCTCACCTTTTTGTTTGAAGTAGTGGGAAGAGCTTTTTTGTTTGTTTTTTTGCAGAAGAAAAGTGAGGTTAAAAAGCTCTTCTAATCTTTCAAAAATTAAGACAAAAATTTCACTTCCTGAACCTCTTTCTTCTCTCTTCTTCTAATACAAAACCCTCTTTTTCTCTTCTTTAACACCAACCTCTTCTTCTAAAAAAAAACAAATGGTTTATTCTTTGTAAATAAAGAGCATTAGATGCACCTCTTCTTTTGCAGACATGGTTTGAGATGAAAGAGGTAAAAACTCTGAAAAAAACAAACGAAACTTAGACATCTTGAGTTATCTTTGCAAATCTCCATTCTTGAACTGCTATTAAAATTGTTGCCTGGTCCTAATGAAAATTATTGTTAGTTACAATCGTTGAATATATTTCAATAGAAGACGAACAAAATCCAATAAATTACTTTGGATCCTTAATAAAACTATTGTTTGCTTTACCAATTTCTATGTAGTTCACATATGTGAATAGATTTTGTCAAGTTTTTTTGTGTTGGTTAATTTTTTACTTGTTCTTGCAGCTAGCTCAGGTATCCTCTTGGTACTGAAAATTTGACTGGCCGTTGGGATTGTACACCGTAGATAGATAACATTGTGCAACATTATTACTTAACTGGGGCTGGTCGTTTTGGATTAACAACGTTCCTTTATCCAAAAATGTAAGCTTAGTATATCCATTTGTGTTGGTCATTAACTTCTAAAAATGAGATTGTTTCTAATGCAATTTTGACAATTTCTTAGTGAGATCATAAAAAGTAGGTGTATACCATATTTTGACGTACCTTTGGAATAGTATATGGATATTGGTTGTCAGTAATTAGTTCACTGTATCATAGACTAATATCTGTTAACACCAATATGTGATTTTAATTCTATCCTGTGGTTTGAGATTATATTGATAAAGTGAGCATTAGCATGATATAATTTTATGACAATTGCAACATGTAAAGAAACACAATACATACAATGAAAAAAAGAATGTTATACGAATTCCAACCAGTCATGTACCCCTACTAGCCCACTGCCTGAATCCGAAAACATGAATCATAGGCCAATTTTTACTCTTGCTTCATATAACAGTTATAATGAATTGATTAGCATGGATGACACCTTAAGTACATGTTTAAAAATTCCTTATAAAGAGTTGATAACCCCCCTTAACCCCAAGTCCACCATAATACAATTCAAAATTTTAAACAATAACATCCAGAAGATACATTTGAATATATTGTTTTTTATTGGGCCTAAAATAATTAAAAACGCAAGGAAGGCTTAAACATTTATCGGGTTGAACCCAAACCTAATAAAATATGAAAAAATAGCCATAAACCTACCATATAAGGCTATCGGGTTGGTCAGGTTAACCCGATAGACTCGATAAGCCGAGTTGGACCATATAAACCCGACCCTTATAAGGCTTTATTGTGTTTGGGTCGGCCATTTTTGGCACCCCTTAATACCATCTGTGTTGGACAATAGTCGCAAACAGTTCTTCAGAATGTGGACAAGAACACGTAGAGAAAATTCTTAGCTATCTAAGTATCTATCGTGATTGAAGGTGATAGTGACATGGTTAATGAAAGTTGTTATAAAAAACTACAATTACCAAAGTGAGATCACTATGGGTTCTTAGGGGATGCTTGAAAAATCATATATTTAGCTTAAACTTAACACCTCCTCATGTGGTTATTTTAAGGTTATTGTTCTCATTGTTGGAAGTATAATGACAAAACAATAGTTAAAGTTAGAAGTCTAGTGTTATAAATTGAAATTAGAATAGTTTATGTATGTATTATGTAATTTAGATTAGAAGTCTGTGTTTCTAATGGTTTGGGCCAGCAGGCCAACAAACCCAATAGATAGGAAAATACGATGGCAGTTATAGGAAGAAAAGATGTGTCGTATACTTTTGATAGAGGGACATGTTTGTTGGTTTATCAGAACCATCACAACCCTATGAAAAGTGTCGATTCTTTTAGTATATATAGGGATAGAAATTCTGTATTCGTGCAACCCATTCGATTTTATATATTAGAGTATAAGGGTTCAACCCATGTTCTTGTTTCCTGTTATTCTTGAATAATGTTATCATGATATTTTGTTTGATCAATTTCGATCCTGGAAGAAACATACATCAGACCTGTGCAACACTCATAAGTCGTAACATAAGCCCAAACAGCTGATAAACACTTAAATAATGCATTTTATAACTCCAATTTCTCATACTAAGAACTGCTTATATAACAAAAAATGTACATAGATAAAAAGACCAATCAAACTAGTCATGTTTTATCATCTGTTAGACCTTGTGTAAAAATTCAATATAGTGTGATACCAATATAGTGTAAATATCAGGCTAATCAACCTAGGACTGCAATCCCAGGTCCACATATTGAACAATTCTTGCAAGTGCAAAGGACCAAAATAGTCCCAGTAGTTCAACTCAACCAAAGCCTGAACCGGAGAGCATAGTATTACATGCACAACAACAAATTGCATTGCAAGTGAGAGTTTAACCACTTTATATCCATTTCTTTGTATTAAATGAGCAGTTAATGTTTTAAAATATGATTTCAAAAAGTATTTAATCATAATGATAATTCTTATAATAAAGCAATTTAGGAGGTAATTAACATTATTTCATTTGCAAAAAATAATGTTGCAATCCGGGGCAATCAGCACAACTCCCACAAAGGTTCTATCCTTGACACAAGCAGTAACTGAAAAGGAACTCGTAAACGATGAATAATATGAAGACATATTGGAAGACATGAAAACAGAATGTGGACACTTCGGTAAGTTTTCCTTAAAAATTTGAGCCTTGTAAGGGCTTTTGGATATCGTCCTGATGTGATGTCTACGTACACTCAGGTAATAATAAGTGATCTAAATTTTTATACTAATTTTGCAGGAACTTTAGTGAATGTGATAATTCCAAGCCCAAATCCTAATGGCAATCAAGTATCAGGGGTTGGAAAGGTTAGTTATATTATTTTCTCGTCTTTTTAGTAGTACAGTGTTGGTCTCAGCTCCTTTCCAATTGCTAATTATTGATATTTCCAATATGTGCAGGTTTTTTTTGAGTATGCAGACACTAAAAATTCAACAAAAGCTCGGACAGGACTGTATGGAACCAGGTGGTGGTGAGCTTTTACGCGGAGTATAAGTTTAAGCAGGGAGACTACGATGGATAGGTTTAATAGTGTGGCTTTACTTGCATTACTAGGATTTATGTGTCCACTCTTTCCTTTTGCAACATACATGTGTAACGTCTGTTTTGCATATATGCCAAGTGTTGTTATATCCTTTTTTGAGTTAAACGCACGTAGTTGTTGTTGGTTATCCATGTGTCTTTGTGCCCACATTTGAAAACCATCAAGAGTCCTGAGGTATAATCCTAGTCTGGTTCTGTAAGTACCTTTAATGTAGCCATATGTACGCTGTATTAGCTGCTCATGGTATACCACAAATTAACAGTCAAATGTTGCACCAACTGTCCATATGTAAGGAAGTGTTGGATATCAACATCTCAGAGTGGTTTACACCGGCCAAAAATGGAATGTAAGTAATTAATGATATAATTCTGGAGTTATTATGAAAACACAACTTTGTGGAAACTTTTTCAACATCACTACTCATGTGTATATGTATGATATGGAGGCAGGGCGGAGCCAGGGGGTTCCTGGGGATGCACGGGAACCCGATGGAATTTTTTCGCGTAGCGTAAATATTTGCTAAAAATCTCGATTTTCTTCAAATTTTGTGCACGGGAACCCGATGGAGTGTATTATCCTCGTATTAAAAAAAATTGTGCACCTGATGACTTAATGCTCTGGATCCATCCGCCCCTGTATGGAGGGTCGTCATTCTAAAGATAAGGAGTCCACTTTTGGCAGTGCCAACCAATATGAGATGCTGATATCCGACATTTCCCTTGTGGTTAGTGCAGCGTGTGGCTACTAATTTAGTAATTTGTGGTATACTATGAGGCTGTGAGTAGTTGGCGTAGCGTACGTGTGGGTGTGGCTACATTAAAGGTAACTGTCTTTGTACTAACAAGTCCATTTGTTAAGAGATATGTTACTAATTACTTATGTTGTATACGGTTACTAGTTAATATGCGTTTATTAGCTAATCAATGCTAACACTTACTCCATCTTTTGAGTAGAGATTTAATTTAATAAACTAGATACCAGTTAATAGAAGGCTTATGGATCCACAGGCTCATGTTTTTAGTACATAAATTCTATAAGCACCTCCCACATTGCACGTTGGATGAAATTGTTGTATAACATTAAAGGCAATTTAATCTCTAAACAACCTAAGTACCATTGCACACTACCTTAAAATACAAAGGTAATGTATCAACCCCTTGTATAAAATTAGGTGAGTTTAATCATCATATATAGATAAATAAATAAAATAAACATATAATCAAAGATTCAAAATGAAAACAGTAAAAGAAAAAAAACTTATATCTAAATCCACATAAAGTGAGTGCAAAATCGTGCAGATCTATTAGCCTGTAGCCTGACACTTTTAGCTATGGGGAGTGTCGCGGCAACGCCGACTATGGGATTTTTCATCTTGGTGTGTCGTCGACTTCTAAACGGTGGAAATCCCTATAAATAGATGAAAGAAACATTCAATCGACTTGAAACCCTAGAAATTGGTAAAATTTAATGGTACACACACTAACCTTGTTGAATGCCAAGGTTTTCTAATATCTGATGACACCATAGAGACGATCATGTGAGAACTGGTGTGAGAGAGATTATGGAAGAAACAGTTGTAGTGTTTGGTGGGTTTTTGTTTAATTGAAACACAAAAGAGGGAAAAGTGAAAAGTATTTCCCGCTGAAGGATCTTAAATTTTTTTGCTCAAGGATTCTAAATAAAAGGATCTCAAATTTTTTAGGCTATACACTCGTGCTCAAATAACTAATAGGTTCGGTTGAGTAGCTTTTAGACCTTTAAGCACCATTCTATATATGTTTTTGAAATTTAGGGTATGTTTGGCGTGGAGAGGTGTCAACAGTGAGTATTGAGCAATGACCATTGCAATTTTTAGTGGTGTTTTGACAAAAGAGTAGTAGATATTTTGATTTTTAATGATTGTTTTGCAAATGAGTGGCGAGTTGTGGCAAATTTACATGATTGTGTAACACTATTAACTATGTTTTGTCTTTTTAAAAAAAAATAATTTTTAAGATTTTAAAGCAAGGAAAAAATAAAAATAAAAAATTTAAAAGCCACGGAAAAAATTTGTGAAATTTTTTTAAAAAAAAAATTTTCGTAAAAAAAAATTTTCTGTAAAAAAAGCACGGAAAAAATTCAAAATTTTTAAAAGTACGAAAATTTTAAAAATTTTTTTTTTCGTAGGGACCAAAAATGCAATTTACGCTTTGTTGTATATTAAAAGAAAATAGAAAAAGAAAAGGATAAGGGTATTTTAGTCATTTAACTTTGGCCGGGGACCAAAAATGCAACAAAAACTTGAAAATAGGGACTCTCACTGCAATTTCGAAAGTTAGAGTCCCAAACCTGCAATTTGATCATACCACAGGGACCAAAAATGCAATTACACTCTTAAAATAAACTTAATCAAAGATTTTCTAAATGAAAACAGTAAAAGAAAAAAAAATTTACCTAAATACATAAAAGTGAGTGAAAAATCGCGGCAAATCTATTAGCCTGTAGCTTACACTTTTAGCTCTGGGGGGTAGTGTCGCTGCAACGTCGCGACTATGGGATTTTTCATCTAGGTGTTTCGTCGACTTCTAACGGTGGAAAATCCCTTATAAATAGCATAAAGAAAATTCAATCGACTTGAAACCCGTAGAAATTGGTTAATTTAATAGGTACACACCAACTAACCTTGTTGAATGCCCAAGGTTTCTATATCTGATGACACCATGGAGACGATCATGTGAGTACTGGTGTGAGAGAGATTATGGAAGAAACAGTTGTAGTGTTTGGTGGGTTTTTTGTTTATTGAAACACAAAGAGGGAAAAGTCGATAGTATTTCCGCTGAAGGATCTTAAATTTTTTCGCTCAAGGATTCTAAGGGTGTAGTTTGTGTTTGGTATCTACTTTTGAGTGGTGGAAGGGCAGGCGGGTTTCTATTAGAAATGTAATAAAGAGGTTTGGTTGGTAGTCTAACCCAATATATTCGGGGAACAGACCCTCAAAACTCAACCCCACAAAAAAACATGGGTTTTGACACTTTAAGTGGGACCAAAAAAACATTGTGTCTATCTCTCTCCTAAATTTAGTGTAAAAAATAATTAGGGCCCGTTTGGTTTGGGGGGTTTGATGAGGTTTATGATTAAAAAGGTAAAAAAAGTTGTTTGGCTGTATTTTTAAGACAAGGGTTTGGATACATAATGTGAAATTATAGCGGGTATTGGTTGGTTGTGACTTCCATTAGGTGAATAGTGGTTTTATTAGTTTTGGGTTGGGTGGGGGTGTGGGTTTTTTTTTTCTGAGTCGCATTAGTTAATAAGACGCGTTTTTGTGAAATGTTTAAGGTACAGTTTGTTATTGGTTTTTGTGTGAGTATGGTGTTTTGGGTTTCCGTTTTGACCGTCCGGTGACTATGATCTTGGTTTTTCTTAGGTTTTTTATTCTGTTTTCGCTATGGTTTTTTTTTTAAAGGTGGTGGGTTTTTTTTTTGGGTGGGGGGGGGGGGGGGGGGGTTTTGTTTTATGACACAAGTGGGACCAAGAGATTTCTCCTCCTCATATTTTATTTTTTTATCCCTTTATTATTAATAAAAATAATTTTTAATTTATATTTTAATATATAATACATCTTTAAATATTAGTTTCTCACTCCTAACTTAAATCCAAAACTAAATCCTAAACCAAATTTAAATCAAAATCTAAATTTTAATCCTAAACTCACTTACAAACCAAACGGACCCTTAATATTTTATAAAAAATAATTAATTTTTCTCTCACATCATTTAATAAATCCTACCCCAGGTCCAAATCTTAAACCAAATACAAATTCTAATCTAAAACCGACTACATACCAAACGAACCCTAAAAAAAGGATCTCAAAAATTTTTAGGCTATACATTGGTGCTCAAATAACTAATAGGTTCGGTTGAGTAGCTTTTAGACCTTTAAGCACCATTCTATATATGTTTTTTGAAATTTAGGGTTTGTTTGGCGTGGAGGGTGTCAACAGTGAGTAGTGAGCAATGACCATTGCAATTTTTAGTGGTGTTTTGACAAAAGAGTAGTAGATATTTTGATTTTTAATGATCGTTTTGCAAATGAGTGGCGAGTTGTGGCAAATTTACATGATTGTGTAACACTATTAACTATGTTTTGTCTTTATGCATTATTAATTGCATCACTTTTTTAATGTGTTGCCTTACACTATTGAACTCGCAACACTTTAAAAAAAATGTTGTTTTTGATATTAATATGCAACACATATTTTGAAAATGTTATCTTTTCACCAATCTTGTGAAATATGCAACACATTTAGAAAGTGTTGCTTGTAAAATGCTACATTAGGCTCATTTTTTTGAAGTGTTTTATTTGATTCAGTTTGTCTTGTTTGTGATCATGTTTGTTTATTAATATTCTGTTAAACCACAAAATCATTGCATAGATGTACACCAGAATGATTATTAAATGCGTCGATGTCAATGGTGACTCGTTCTGATGATTTATTAGATTCCATTGCCAAAGACATAATTTTTGATTAAAAACAAAAAAACAGCATGTTCAATTGTATTCTGCATAGTTTGCCTTAATTTCATTTGTTTCTAAAAATCGGTTTTGCTCGGGCATAAATGGTGTTATTGGATCATGCATGTCAAGCAAATGTCATACAAACTGAATTTTAAGCATATACTGTAATTAAGAAGCCAACATCCATTTTCTTCATTTTCCTCTTGTAACAAGAGGAACGATTTAGTTTCCTCTTATGAGCGCACTTGAGGGTTTATAACCTTCTTAATTACAGATTCGAAGGTACTTGTATTCCAATCTTATAAAATACAATGACACCTTAATGTGGAGGAAAAAAGATGGTTTGACACCTTAATGTGGAAGAAAAAAGATGGTTCATTGACTGAATTCTCTGTTAGACAAACATACTATGATCTGCACAATGTGAATGAGGTGGTCATATGGAATAAGCTTATATGGTTCTCTTAGAACATCCCTAAACATGCTTTTATCCTTTGGCTTGCCATACAGGAAAGACTTACTACCCAGGATAAGGTGAGAAAATGGGGCTCATATGATCTGATGATGTGCCCATTATGCAGTAATGATATGGATTCCCATAATCACCTCTTTTTTGAATGTGAATTCTCCAACAAGCTTTGGAATATGGTCAAAAGGAGGATTGAATACCATAGTAGTGGTCAAAACTGGCAGGATATCATCACAGAATTATCCACTTTGCAAAATGGAAACACTATTGGAAGCATTATCAGAAGATTATGTTTTGCAGCATGTGTGTATCTGATATGGCAAGAAAGAAATAACAGAATATTCAAGAATGAAAAAAGATCCAATGAAAGTATGTTTATCATTCTAAATGATACCATCAAATGGAGATTGTCCAGTTTAAAGTTCAAGTCTTCCCAAGCTGTCCTCAAGGCTGCAGAGATTTGGGGGTTCAAAAATGAATGTTATATGAAGTTAAACTCAAGAATGGGAAGTGTCAAGAAGTATCAGATTCACTTTTCTTGGCATTCAGTATCTGCAATAGGAATGATGACTGCTTCAGAGTTACATGGGTGTTTGGGACAACTCTGTCCTAAAGACCCTAAGATATCAATATGGTACTCTAACACTGTTATCACTAAACATATAACAGTGGATCTTATTTTGGGTCACTACAATGGAGGAACTTAATATCTTGGAGTCTACCCTCGGTATGAAGTCCAATTGATTCTAATAGATGCATCAGATGGCCATGGGTGGGTCTGATTTCCTATTTGGGCCAGTTTGGTTTTTATGCACATGGTGATGTACCATAAGGAAAGTCTTCTCCATTGTGAAGGGTAAGTGGCTTGGGAGTGCAGTGCATTGGTAATTGGAATAGCGAGTGATGAAAGATGGCGCTACTTGGTCCAATTGATGCACTGCTCAGGAGGTTAGGCTGGATTTATGAGGGATGTGTGTTTCATCCCTAGTGATGCCTATTCCTCTCTGTTGTTATGGTTCAATGATGAGGATGCAGATGTGATTGGATCATTCCAACTGATGAATGGGAAATGTAGCTAGGTGTGAAGAGCCCCTCTTATAAAGTGAATGAGAGTTATATTCTTCATAATGATGCCCCTCCTTATAGGCCTTTGTCATTGTGGATGATGGTTGAATGACTTTGGCTCTATATGGTGGGTGGAAATGTAGTTATGAGAATATGATATTGGTGAATAAAAGGTGAACTTGATTGGTCTTAACTGGGTGTTATGACTGATCTTGTCTGATAAAGCTGTATTAGACATTGTTTCTATGTACTCTCTGAGGAATATGTTGCCAGAGATGAGATTAATGTAGACCCAACATTTATCAAAGACTCAATCGACCAATCATAGCCACCCATTTTTCATTAAACTAAAAAAGCTCACTTTTCACCTCTTTTGTAAAAATAAAATATCTTGCAAACGGTAAATCGTCAAACGACAAAAAATACACCACGCGACGGCATTAAATCATATTTTCTTAGAGGGGTCTTTGATATACTTTCGACGAACTTTTTTTTGATTTTTTTTCATTCACGTCTGGACAAAAAAATCAATATGATTTGCTATAGAATAATGTGATTTAATAAATTCACATGTGTTTGTGATACAAAGTACGATGTGATTTTCAGAATCACATTATGATTTTTTCAGAACGCTGATGAATAACAAAATGAAAAAAAATTCGTCGAAAAGTTTTATAAGTAAAGTGCCCCTCTATAGAAGGATGATTTAATTCTCGTCGCGATGGTGTATTTCGTTTTGCGTAACGATTAACGGTTTGTGAGATATTTAATTTTTTAAAAAGAGGTGGAAATTGAGTTTTATTAAATTTGATGAAAAAATGAAGGGCTGTGATTGGTTCATTGGATCTTTAATAAATTGTGGGTCTTGAACTTTTCTCTATGTTACCATAGCTATGTACTGTCCGAGAAGTATGATACCAGAGTTATAATCTGATTGTAATGATGGTATGATTGTATTTCATTTCAAAGTTGTATAAAGGATCAGGCTTGTCTGTCCTTAGTCCTTAGTCTATCTTATATGTTGTAAGAATACAGTTTGTGTTTAATTTATACTTTCCCTAGCTTGTTTCTCTTCCAACATATTCAGCAACTAGTTTACACATATCCAGATTCCAGAACATAAATTCGCCCTTTCGTAACCTGTTTTTTTTGTATGGAAGTTAGAACCCAAAATCCACAAATGAAACTCTGAGAAATAGTTGAAAATAGACGCATTATAATATGTGGAGTCGCAATACTTTACGAAGCTGCAGCTCGTTTAGTTGAAAACAGTCTCCTATTGATTATCTGTTTCTACTTTAGTTTTATGCATTCCATCCCATTTTAATTCCATCACTTTAGTCAAAGATTATAGATTATTTGTTGCCATGGTCAATATTTTAACGTTGTATATATTAACTTTAAATGGCTTGATTTGGACCAATCCGGTTTTTGGAGTAGATTGGTTGAATTGTGGTAAAAGAGATCCATCACAGTAAATGCGTTTCATATTTTTCCTTAATCAAATTGTGCGTCGATTCGAGAGATAATGAGAACAAGCGTGACACAAATACAAACTCGATAAAATTTCGAAAGATTCTTTGCTTCAATTTACAATCAACTTTTTTAATTCATTATGCTATGTTGTTTTATTTACTGCCATCTTCTGCATCATTTTCTTAAGAGTTCTCTTTAAACGAAGTGTTGTCTTTGAGTTTCAACATATACAACACTCATCTAAATATGTTGCATTCTTATACTTTTTTGCGCCACTTGATCAATAATAAAATAGTTGCAGGTATTTACAACTAATACTAATTTGAATTTTTTGCTTTACAAAGAAAGTTTTTAAGTCTTGGATTAGAAATTTGTGTTTATGACGTCATATGGAAGAACATAATCATATTAAAAGAATGCGATGCAAATCAAACATTAAACTTTCTTTTAAAAACTGAACAAGTAGATACAATAATTTATTTGATTCCTTTATTATATTATTACCTCGTATTAATATTAATATCCGTCCCAACAACATTTTGACTTGGCCGCCGCACAATTTTTCTCACAGTCTTTTTGGGCGTTAGTACCGTCAGTACATTTAACCTTATCATCATGACAACAACACCACATACCAGTGTCAGCTACGTCTCGACAATATTTTCGGCAGGTTATTCTATTAATTCCTTTTATCTCACTGAAATCGATTTTCCTACCTGCAAGTTCAAAAATGAGAACGTGTGTGATATTTGTTCAAAAAGTATCCTGAAACAAATGAACTAGAGATGCAAACTTACATTGGTTACAAACTAGCAACAGCATAAAGCTTACAAAGAAGAAACTCATATGTGATCCACCTAGCTTCACCATCGCGTCACTCAAATCTAGATTATGAGATTGTAAATTTATTTTCCAAAAGCGTAAAGATAAGAAGACTTGATGAATGACAACCTAGACAAATCTGTATTTATCCACCATACAATGCAAATGCGTACTGGTTTATTTATACCCATCTGGCATATAAGACTATCATACTAGCAAATCATTCTTTTGACGGGTAAAGTGCAATGGGTCACAACGGTATAAACACAAATACGGAGCAAAACCTTCATTTGATAACACTTACCCAAACCCGTATGAACCTATGAGGAAGTAAACAAATAAGGCAAACTAAAAGCAACTCTAACCAGCCCCCA